>OY855916.1:19455911-19475911 GCA_963693305.1 Meandrina meandrites | reverse complement strand
GGATTTTCTTGCTTTCCTGATAGGATCTTCGACGGTTAGTAGCAGTTGTATAATTTTGTTGTGAATCGCATAGCTCAAAGAATTCTCACGCTCTGATTGGCTAGAGATGCGAGGGTATTCAGCGCGATATTGTGACTTGAAAGTGAGGCTGCACTTAAATTCGCAACATTCACCACATTTTCATTTCTAAAAGGTTATGCGATTCAAGAAAAATCAATTACCTGACTCGTGAATTCCACGTTAAATTTCACTTGAAAAACCGATATTGCACTCATCGCTTCGCGATTCGTGCGATATCGGTTTTTCGCGTGAAATTTAACGTGGAATTCCCTCGTCAGGTAATGGATTTTCCTATACAATGAGATAACTGAACGGAAGAAATGCTGACCTAGTCAATGCATTGGTTTCCCGGGATCAACCGGCTGGCGGGAGGGTGGGGCCGGATCGGACGGTTTGCCACGATTATTGTGTTGCGTTGTTTGGGAAGGGGGGGGGGGGGGGGGGTATTAGAGAGGGGGGAGGCTTAAAAAAGAAGAGGTTGGCTTAATAGAGCTTCGTAATTGATGTTGATATCAATCAAGTTCCTTTTTATGGGTGTTCAAAGAATCACGATACAGACAGATACATACAGTCGGGAATACGAGATAATGAAAAATTGTTCATGTCGATTGGGTTTTAGCTCTCCTCTAAATCTCAGTTTGACCAAACACAAAACACATACAACCCTTGGGTGTGGCTCGCTTAAGGCAAGCGCTGTCCAATCCGTTTCCATTTTCGATGCTCGTACTTGTCTTTACCTCACACGTGTAAACCAGAATAGTCTTAGAAATGCAGTGGTTGCAATGTATTTGTTTTGCAGATTCTACCGGCGTTGAGATCATTCTGTATCTTTGCTGCAATAGGTATGTAATTTTGTCGTCATGCGAACAGTCTTGTATTTGTCATTAAAGATGTGTTTGTTGTTCATTGTGGTGTAAGATAGGAAAGATGAACGTTTATTCGTTTGTCTCACGATGGAATCGCTTTGAGTTGTTGATCGCGACGTTTCAACTGCAATACTGCTAGTCTTCATCAGGCGATGAGGTTGTTTCTTTTTGTGTCGCTATTTGTAGCACGTTGGTTCGCTGCGAATGGTACGATCCTCATTATTATTCCGACTGTTAGATGTTGTTCCCTCATAGGTGCGCTTTGTTGTTGATCGGCTGTTGTGCTTTTTGATCGCAGGTATCCAAGCTTCAGGAATTTCGATTCCACTATCTCTGTTGATGTTGTTAGGATTAAATCTCATATGGATAGCCTCCTTGACCCTACGTGTGTACCAGTGAGGGTCACGATTAATAAACTTAATTTCGTTCCAAATAGGAAGATGCCCCATTTCATTAGCGTGTTCTGAAACTGCGGAGTCAGTTTGCGTACGAGCAAACCGTATATCTCAGCCGTGTTCTTTTATCCTTTCTTGCATCGCTCTCCCTGTTTCCCCAATATATACTTTGCCGCATTCACATGGAATCTTACAGACAACACCGTCTTGTTGGTTGGTATGTATTTAATACAATTTTTTAGGCGTCGTTTTCCCGCATTCTTCGGCGCCCAACAAGATGAGGCTTACGCTGCTCAACGTCCTAAAGATAAAGATTCAATCGTGGTATCTATTCACGGCAGTTTTTTTTTCACTTTTAGGAATATTAGCAGACTTCATTCTTCAAGCAACGTTGTTTACAGCTTTACTGGCCATTGACGCACGAAGGTAATCCTTGCAGACAATTTTTATCGTAGAAGCAAAGTTGGCGAAAATGATAAAGCTGAAATCCTAAAAATTAAGCCCTTCACTCAGACTTTGTCTGGGTGAAGTAGTTATTTCTTGTTTCAGTGGCCGCGCAAAGCCTGGAACAGGAGCGAGCGGGCGAGTTCTTTTCCGTTACGTAACAGCTCATGATAGACCCAGACTCCCTTGAGACGTGCTCTTCACGTGTATTTGATTTTGCTCCGACGGGGAGCCAATGCTTCAAACGTCAGTTCACCAAATCTGTTACGGACCGTGGTTAATTTACCTTCATTAACTTCAACTTAAGGTGGGGGTAAAGGTGAATTTGAAGAGGTTTTAAGAGGTTTAAAGAAGGGATAGAAGAAAGAAAATTATTTTTGAAACACCACCAGACAGTTGACCCCCACGCAAGAGCACCCCAGGTTGTCAGGGGACTGTTTGGGTGTCCATCTACTAATTTTTAACTTCAAATTCTAATTTTCTTATTTCTCCAAATTTAACTAATCCTTTGAGAAAAACTATCTCTTTCCAAACGTCCCCAAAAATCACCAAAAATTTGCAAAACACCGCTAAACATAGCTTTGTGGGATGAACAGAGGAATTTGAGTGTTTGAAACGGGAGCGAGATATTCGCATTAAACCCAAGTTACGCGGTGGAAAAACGGGCTTCAGGTGAACCCCCGTCTTAAAAAATACCGAGTGCTCCTCTATGGCGGGATACGAGCCATGATAAGACCGTAGCAGTTAGCCGATCCTTTTAGGGCGGCTTTCAAATCGCAAATAATGACGGTTACCATCACAGCAAACGTCAAGACAATAATTCAATGAGAACTCGAAGCAAAGACATGTTACCGGTACTAACGGCGGGAAAACCCGCGCGACAGGTTCGCGATTGGTTTTGGTCCTGCATCTGATTGGTCGAACAAGTGGCAGCAGTTTTTTTAAACCAATCACAGGGCATGGTAAAGCAAGCTCAAAGCCTTTCCAGATTACTTAATATAATAAATTCAGAATTCTTCTTCTTTCCTTATCGCGCAGGCAGGAAAGTAAAAGGGACGGCTGCTGCTGTTGTTGCATGAGACTACCTGATAATTACAGGGAAAATGCATTTGCAAAAAGGGATTTACTGAAAGAGTTTATGGATAAATACGGTCCAGTGATGATGTCTCTTCCCGGAAAGGTAAAAATTCGTTCGTTCGTTCGTTCGTTCGTTCGTTCGTTCGTTCGTTCGTTCGTTCGTTCGTTCGTTCGTTCGTTCGTTCGTTCGTTCGTTCGTTCGTTCGTTCGTTCGTTCGTTCGGTCGGTCTGTCTGTCGGTCGGTCAATCGATCGTTCGTACATTCGTAACTTGTTCGTAGATTCGTTCGTAAAATTTACTCTATACCTTTATTCATTAGTTGATTCGTTGGATTAGACTTTATTGTGCGAGTTTCTTTGTTTGTCCGTTCTTCGGCCTAAACGTGTTTTTTTTTCAATTGTTTAGTTAATTTTGATTCCTGTTTTATTTGTCCGTTCTTTGCTTTTTTTTTCCTTGTTATAAAAGGCTAAACCTTAAGCTGTTAAAATTACCTACCGAGAGGCAATCGATAAGGACAATGGCCCCATATTATGTTCTCTCCGCCAGCAAGAAAACGAGATATGAGCGTTGACAATACAATACTTACATTTTGCAGGTTGTTGTGATTATCATTACGGGAGCAATGTTTGGAGTTAATTTGTATGGAACAGTAAACCTGGAGCAATATTTTGATGAAAATTGGGTCCTGCCTCCTGATTCGATGACGTACAAGTATACACATGCCAATGCCAAGGTAAAATTCACATATTTCTTGTTTTATTTTTCTGTCTGCCTGTGTCTGTTCGCCGTCTGTCTACCCGTCTATCGGTATCTTTCTGTCCATCTACTCGTCTGCCTGCCTCTGTCCGTCCGTCCGAGTGTCTGTCCGTCCGAGAGTCTATCTGTCTATCTGTCTGTCTGTCTGTCTGTCTGTCTGTCTAGATTCTTTGAATTGTAATATCTTTAAGACCAGGGATTTTGTGATAGTATTGCTAAATGTATTATTTTTGTTACATTGCAGTATTTTCCTGTGCATGGAGCCCCTGTAGATATATACACAGGTGAGGTAACAAGGGTTTTTTGGAAACAAAGTTTAACACGCAAGCCGGCACGAGCCTTTGCAAAAATTTTTAAACGTAAATACAAACGTTTTGTTCTATTACTAGCTGTTGTTCTAAGGCTTGTGTTGATCTGGTTTCATCTCGTTGTAGCGGCCACTTGCAACCTAAAAAGCTCAATAAGTCTTTAAAACTCCCTTATAGCATGGCCGCGCTTTCAATACGACCAGATCAGCAGCATGAACGGGGTTTACTTTCTAAACAAGCTACGTAATTTGGGAAATTTACGATTATAAACCCGTTTAGAGCCAATAAAAAAACATCCTTACCAGCTCAGGGGTGGTGGTCTTATGGTTAGCGCGCTGGACTCCGGATCGGGCGGTCCCAGTTCGAGTCTTGGCCAGTGTCATTGTGTTGTGTTCTTGGTAAAACACTTCTTTTCATCGTGCCTCTCTCCACCCAGGTGTGTAAAAGGGTACCGGTATATTTACTGCTGGGGGTAACCCTGAAATTGACTAGAATCCCATGCCATCTAGGGGAGAGTAGAAATACTCCTAGTCGCTTCACGCTACGGGAATGTGGATACTTGGCTCGAACGCAGACTTACTCGTACCTTATACCCGTACCAGCTCACACATGCATGTACGCTTGCGGGCCTACATAAATTATCTATGCCTCCTTTCTAACTCTTAACAGGGCAGTTTGACTATTTTAAAGAACAAGACAAACTTCACAAACTACACAGCATTGCAGTCAATGACGAGGAATATATAGTTTCTAGTTCGGTAAATAGCTGGTACGAGGAATTCATCGACTGGGCCATCGACGTGAAGCCCGAACGTCACATCAAACAAAGTAAGTACCTAATATACACACTGATATTTTGTTTGTTTAATCTCGATCTTACTTCAACGTGGAACGATAATAGCTAGCGGTTACTCCGTAAAAAGTTTTTCGGTCAGGTGCTTTTTCTATCCGTACCCCACCCAGTGGCGGATCCAGATCTTCACCTAAGGAGGGGATGGGGGGGGGGGGGGGGGGGGGTTTGAGGGCTTGACTATGAATATTGAATTCTGCGAAGATAAAAAATAAGAGGGGGGGGGGGGAGGCCCCTCTTCTAGATCCACCTTTCTAGTTTAGTCTCCACACTGCATGAAAGTCTGGATTCGTCTGTTTGTGTTGTCGAAAATCAGCGAATCCGATTAGTTTTGTCCCTGTTGGCTATCCGCTGATAAAACACGATCGCAAGCGTATTTTTAAAAAACGCCTAAAATTGTACCGGGCTCTGACTACAATCCTTTGTAGTGTGTTTTTAAACAATTAGAATATACCCGCCCTCGTTCGACTACGTGCCATGTATTGCACGATAGTCAACTCAATCTCGTTGACTTTTCGCTCATACAAAACTCGAATGCGAAATTTCTAACTTTATTACCCGCTTCCATCCATCTTTCTTGAAGCTAAGGGATGCGGTCTGCCGAGGGGATTTGTATAGTCGGATGCGTCTTAAAGGGGCAGTCTCACTAAGATTTAGTGCTACGTGAAAATCCAATGAAGGTGTTAGTATTAATTGAAAATCCACCAGTAGTTGCCTGACCTTGCTACAATGCACTGTACTGGTCACTAAAATTGTTTAAAACTCAGTTTGGCAAACGGACGGGTAGGAAAGAAGTGGTCTAAAACTTGGAAAACGTCGGGCCGACGTTTTCAAGTTTGACAGTGTTACTTGGAGGAAAATCATTAAATTCTAGCATAGTTTACACAAAAGCTTAGAAGACACCTGATGATACTGCCCCTTTGAAGCACTAAAACAGCACATATTACAGGACTATTTTCTCAACGAGTAACTTAATGTACATTTCTTATATCTTCGACAAGGGCGGATTCTTAATGAGACGTCGTTCTATCTGTGGCTCAGCGAGTTCCTTGAAACCTCTGGTATGAGTTATCAAAGGAATATAAGGACCGAAAATGGAACTGGCCAACATCCATTTCAGATAACGGTAATTGCAGTTATCTGTTCAGTGACCTAGCCTTTGAATGGTAGCGAGGCTGGAGGTGACCTTGCATTGATACAAACCTCTCTGCTTTCTCATGTAAATGCAAACTAGTTACAAGACAAAAGCAGCGAGGGTTGTATCAAAACAAGGTCACCTCCAGCCTCGCTACCATTCATAGGCCGGGTTACTGGGCAGAAAACTGTAAAATGGTCAATTATGTTATTAGTTACTGGCTAATAAAGGCATATGTGGAAATCCAGAAATTAGCGCGAATGCGATTATTACTGGAAAAAACGCAACGAATTTTATTGGAATAAAGGCTATGTCATGCAGTACATGTTTTGGTAACAAATTTTCTGGAAAATGTTGACTTAATAAGGGAAGGTTCTGGTAATCAAACGTTTGATATTCGGCGGCGAGGCCTTTGCACAAAGAACAGGGTCAAAACAGGTGGCTCTGGAGACACATGACTTGATTGGCTAGATTTTATCAAAGAGAGTTCGAAATCTGGCCAATCAAGTCAAGAGAGTTTAAAACGGTTGATTTGATAGGTTGGATTTAAATGTCTTTTCCAGAGGGGGGCTTATATCCGGGGAGCTTATAACCGAATGTATTTTTTTGTTTCCAGGTAGATGGTCCTATAACCGGGGGGCTTATAACCGGAGTTTTACGGTATAGCCTTTATGATAAAGATTACACGAAGCCGAATAAAATTTACGAGTTCAGTATATATCTTGTTTTTTTACCAGGCCACCCGGATAAACTTAAGGCACAAAAGCACCAACTCGACGGTCGAAGAAGTGAAAGCCATGGAAAAGTTACGAGACAGTATAGGAGAAGTTTTTCCTAACGACAGCCATGCATTTCCTTTCTCGCGGTATTACCTATCATTTGAAAGGAATAAGGTACAACTGCTTAGTTTTGTGTCCACCACATCTATAAAACTATAAGCACTTAGATGTGACGTATTGTAAGCGTAACCTTTGTTACAAAAAATAGATCTGCAATACGTCTTTGTGTTTCCCAGAACACTAACCAATCGAGCGCAGAAGCTATATCGTGAGTGCTGGAATGGTTTAAGTTATAAACCTACTTTTTTTCTGCCCGCTTAGATTATATCGAAGGAGCTGTTTCGTAACATGGGCCTGGCACTTTTAACAGTGATGTTGGTCACTCCAGTGGTGTTAACAAATTTGAGGACATGCTTTCTGGTCTTTACTTGTGTCGGTCTCACTTTGGTGAGTACAGTGTTTTTTTTTTCTGTAAAATTGATTTTTTTGTCAGTTTTTTTTAATGATATTTTTATTACTAGCAAATAATAACATTTCTTACTGACGGAATTAGCTAATTAAGACAATATCACGCGTTACATAACCTACGATAACGCATAACATTACTTACAATACTAGTATTTTAAATTACGTTTTAAACTTACAATGTTGTAAATCAAGCATTTGTTACAATTAAAGGGCCACTAAAATAGTGTTATTTTAGTCATATGTTTGCTCAGTGCGTGAGCTAAATAAAACCGCCAGGATTGAACGAGGATGAAAATGTCAAATAACCCAGGGAAACATGAAGTACTTAAAGGAGCTCTGTCACGGGGATTTCGCAGATTTTTGGTCTACACTGTTCTGAAGTTAGTGTTAGGCAACTTAACTCATGAAAATCATTACCTTTGAACATCTAAAGGAAGATATAACCTTAATATGTGGATAGAAATCTAACTACGGCTACAAAATATCGATATTTTTTTTGTAGACTTGCGGAAACAACTTGAAAAGTTTAGCTAAACTTTTCAAGTTGTAATTCATTTCCATCGTAGCCATCTGCAGCTAAAGACGCTTGCTAACAGCTTCGGTGCTCTAATATTGCAATTGTCAATAAAAATGAACTATTACTTTTTGGTTTCCTTCGACACAAATATAAATTTTGGCTGTTCAAAAATCTGTTAAAATCCGTGACAAAGCCCTTTTAATATAAATAACATTCGCGTTCAATCCTCAATAAAAGTGCACTTTTAATGTGGCTTCTGTTAATTTGTCATCCATCAACAGGTTAACATCATGGGGACCATACATTTCTGGGGTCTGACAATCGACATCGTCACCACCATGTTCCTTGTGTTGGCGGTTGGTCTGTCTGTGGATTACGCCTCTCACATCGGACACATGTTCATGACAATACCTGGCTCGCGACGGGGTAAGCCAATGTCTTTGTTCTGTCTTTAATGAGCATTTTTGAGGGGTGAAAAAGTTGCGCTTCTTTCGATTACATTGGTGGGTTTTGGGAACGGATTAATTTGCACTTCCCCCTTTTTCTGTTTTCATGATTAAATCCCACAATTCTATAAAAACCCCAGTACTTAAATTAAAAGTAAAGCAAATCCATATTTAGACTTTTGTTGTGTCTTTCGTACACTCTTCTCATTCAGATCGAGCCCTCGTTACCCTTCGAGACATTGGCCCAGCAGTTTGGAACGGCGGTTTTAGTACATTCTTGGCAGTGGTGCTTTTGGTCTTTTCGAAATCTTATGCCTCCAAGACTTTCTTCAAAGTAAGTAGCTATACATGGAACTACGTATAGGTATTCAAATGGTAACGAGCGAGTGAAATTGGGATGAATTTCATGCGCTTTAAGTCGAAATACACCTAATTGAAGAAAAACGTTGACCATGTGAAAGCATGAACCATGAACGATAAGACCCAATGGCATTCTGGGTTGACACCATTGGTAAGCTAATAGTAACATTCCTTTTATTGATAATCAAGATATTTTCTTTCTTTGAGAGTCCAAATGGTATGATTTATGCAATCTGTTTTATTATCATGTTTGTTCTGTTACGGACAGCCATTATTTTTCTGATTTCCCAGAAAACATTTGGGTCGCATCGTTCATGGTTTATGCTTTTCAGGGGTCAACGATTCTTCAATCAGGTATATGTGAAAGCCAAATCGTCCCATATAGAAACACAGAGCCAAAGAACCGCAGCTTTTTTCTCGGTTGCGTGGCATGACGTAACTTAGAGTTTTGCTACTTCTCGCCTGTATGGCGGCGTTGTTAGTCCATCACAGCTTTACACACCAGCATTTTGTCAGCCGTTGCCCATACAGCTCGCCTGTTATGTACAGGTAGAAAAACAGGTATTATGAGAGTGAAGCGCTTTGTCCAAGAACAGAACACATACATGTTAAAAAGCACAAGGAATTGATTTCAATTTAACTTCAACGTTGGTGTTAATTTGCAGGTCTTTTTCTGTGTTGTCTTTTACGGATTATTCCATGGCCTTTGCTATCTTCCTGTGACACTATCCCTTATTGGACCTTCGCCATACGATTCCTCACAGATTCACCCAGAGCAGAATGTGTTACCTTCGCAATCCAATCATTGTTTGGATGGTCCAGACTCTAATGCAGATTGTGAAATGAACAATAATTTGATCGGTCTATCAAGACCAAACCATTCCTCAAACGTACACCCTGAGCCGATGGTGTTGCCTTTGAACCCCGGTCAACCACACTCCATTGGTCTGTCAGCACTATGTACAAGTCAGCAGGCATGGCAGGGCAGGAATTCGCTTCCTCAGATTGAAGGTAATGTTCTAGGCTATTCACCAGGTTTTAACTACCTCCTCCACAGGCCTTTCTAATTTTCTAAAGCTTTAGCACGACCCGAGCAAAAAGCTTAACTGGGTGCGCGAGCGGGAAGCGCGAGCGGGTTTCCTCTCATTTTCGTCCCCATAGCCCTTTTCCCTTCTCTTAGCCGGCAGGGCCTTGGTACGAGAAACGAAGGGCCCTGGGGACATGGGATTTTTGAATTAATTCAAATTTTTTTGATTGGCCCCGTGAAACAAAGAAATCTTGAGCGGAAGTAAAAGACGCCATGACTCTCCCATACAGTTTATAGAAACATCACTACTGCATACATGAAGACCTGAAGTCCTAGAATCTAGAACTGGGAATCCTTTGTCTCCAGAGCCCTTCGTTTCTCGTGCCAAGGCCCTGCCGGCTAATAGAAGCGAAAAGGGCTATGGGGAGGAGAATGGTTTCCTCTCCTCTCGATCACCCCTTGCGCCCTATTCTCGGGTCATAACCATGCCAGAATCCCTTCATCCCTCCCTTCTTCGCGGGTAAAATATCACTCTTCGCGGGTTAACTATTGCGCGGGCGACTGGGGACGAACCAGAGGTTTTAAGGCAAGTAACTATATATCTGAGGCCTTATGTGCCACCGAGCTTGGCGAAGGTAAGCTATATAAAGCATTCAGCCAGCGCACGCTGAAGTTTTGTCAACAATAGTAAGGACTTATTGGTCGTTTGTATGTGAATAATGACTGACCGTTCACCACTTTCGCCACCAACACCATCGCCAACACCACTACCACTATCACTAACAGTTCTGTTTTCTCATAAATATATATCGAGACATTAAAATAACTGGAGACCGACTAGAAAACTTTCGGGTTATAATATGATATTGTACTTTCTTTTTTCTTCTATTTATATATTATAATTACAAACCTGTAAATGCACAAGAGTGAATAAAGCTATTATTATTATTATTATTATTATTATTATTATTATTATTATCATTATTATTATTATTATTATTATTATCATTATTATTATTATTATTATTATTATTATTATTATTATTATTATTATTATCAATATTATTTCACCAACACCAAAATCACCACCACTTCCACTACCACCACCAACATTAGCACTACCACTACCACTATCACCAGCACCACAACCCACCACCACCACCACCATTAGCACTACCACCACCAGTATAATAATGATCAATAACATCAATGAAGAATCATTGGGCAAAGTACTCATAAGCTCAGTGATTACCATCGATTACCCCTTGGTCTAACATTATGCTAATGATGTCGCCATTGCTTTTAACACAGCTAACGACAAGAAAACAAAAAAGAATAGGAACAGGAAAAAGAACAAAATCAAGAAAAGTAACCAAGTTGAGAGTGCCATGCTCAAAAACGACAACGGTTGAACTACCTCGCGCTGAGTACAAAGCTGACAAATCACGTGGCAGTTAGATTAAGTTCTTTTGGAGCTAGCAGCCAAATGTAGCAACGGCGACACCCATTGATGCGTCTAGGCCGCGTTTCTAGCATTCAGGGCGCTGATCCACAAAATCCAGAAACAGGAGGCTGAAGTAGCTGGCGCATTATCTTAGCGGGTGGGAAGGGGGGAAGAAGCGAGGGCATGCTCCCCCCCCCCCCCCCCCCACCTCGAATATGTAAAATTCTTGGTTTTCAGAGAGGCTAACTCCTGCTGATGCTTTTGTTACAAAACAGTTAAGGCTTCGAACGGCAGATTTAGAGTTTCCCAGACGAAAGGTGGGGCTGCCACCCCCTCGCCCATCCCCCTAAATCCCGCTGCGTTTTTTTAGGAGGGAAAATCCAGCATAACGCAAAAGCTACTCGAAGGAGTAACGAAAGTATTGATTACCGGTTCTTCTGTCACTAACCACTCCCGTACTGCGACCAGATGCATTGTACTTTAATTTTGCAGGAACGTAATTTGTTTTCGTAACAAATTACAAGAGCACAAAAGAAAGAAAAAAAACACCACACAATAAACACAGTAGAACATGCACTCGGACAGTAAGTCACCTTGAAAAGAGTTCAATACTGCAAACCGGGTTTTTAGCCGAATGACATCTAAAAGGAACTAAGCCAAACTTTGAAATTGCAAGCCTGCTATTTTCAAGTATCTATTTCAAACCTCGCTATCCCCTTTCCCCTTAGTATGTTGATGGTCGAGTGAACTTGAGTCCCTGGATTGATAGATTGGTTGAGTGAACTCGAGTCTGTGGCTTGGTAGATTGGTCTACCATGACCACTCCTCACGCTTTGGACCGAAAACGAAGTTAGTTACTGAACATGACAGCTACCTTACGGCTCAAACCCGAATAATAGCTCGCCATTTGAGCTCATTAGTTTATTTGTTCACATGTTTGGTCTAGGTACGTTATTCGGCATTTAAGAACCCTAGAAATTCAGCGGTACTAAGGGTTGCTGCGAGGGGTTTGTGACGAATATGTTAATCTGTTATTCAGCAATGATTGTCATGTTATTTTATACCGTTTCTCGACTTTTCTTTTAGAATTGGATATTACTGCATTCGAGGTTGGCCGGAAAGTGAATGAAGGATTCCGTTCAGACCGTTCTTGATAAAACTTAACTTAAGTAGCAAGTTAGACTAAGTTCTTTTATAAAAGTTCTTGTGACTATGACGATATAAAGTGAATGCTATTCAATGGACAGTTCGCTTTTTTTGCCATAGCTTAATTTAGCCCATATATTTCATTTTGATTAGGTCTGCCAACACTTGCTGGTGAGCCATGCAGACAGTCTAACTGTCCATTTAATATTTTTAGGAGGCATGTATATAGGAAATTGGGGCGTGTTGGGGGGTGGGGGAGGGGTGGGGCTGAGGGGTGGAGAGAGTTCTTTTGAGGTTGGGGTTATAACCTATAAATTTTTATAGAACGTTTTACCATTTACTTATTTTTTGTTACGTTTAACATTATTTTTTTTAATTGAGCTGTTTGTTTGACTCTTAATGGAATACTTTTCAACCACTATGAAAAGAACTTGTATAGGCTGCTCACTATGTGAATCTAATGGGTGAAGTCAAATGAATCAAACAATAAATATACCTTAATCGATGGTTTAACATATAATACGCACGGATATTTTGGGAGTTTCATAGTTGCCGGCAATGAGCAAAATTCCCGCTCGTATTATGTTAAACCACCGAATAGGGGATTTAATATTCCACAAGTCGAAGTTTGGGTCGTTTTGTCCGGCCATTTTGTTGCCCCGCTTTGCGTCCGTATTATTGCCCTGTTCTACAGTGTAATAACGTCTCATATTTTGTGAGTTCTCGTGACCTACTATGGTAAATTGGCGCAATAGTGGAATAATAAATCAGAATATTCAATACCTTGGATTTTCTTTCCGACCTATTGTTGATCACATGCATGTTAACAACTTTTAGTTGAGAAGTGTGCATGACAATACTCCTTATTAGTTGTGATATTCTTAAGGAAAAAATAGATTAAATTATTGATTAGTTCAGGGGCAAGAACAGCGAATTTATTTATGAGGATAAGGGAGGACAATTTTTTTTTGAGGGAGGTGGGGGAAAAGGGGGTTGGGCAATTTCCACAAAAAAAAAACATTCCTGCACAGAAAAAACGTCTGAAAAAAAATCGTGCAAGGGAAGCCATGGGAGAAAAATATCAAGCAAGCACTTTCCACTACTATTATTATTGTTATTATTATAATTGTGATTATTATTAATCCTGCCAAGCTCACGGCCCAAGAAGAAAATCTTGCAAAAACCTGAAGGTTATAGATATCTCGCCTAGAAAAATTGCCCACCCCCGCCCCTCGTCCCTCTTAAAAAAAATAATGTTCTCATGGTATGGCAAAGGATCTTTTGGCTCGGATATAGCCAACAAATCTTGCTACGTACTCCGGCCATTTCTTAAGACGTTGACTGACTGTTTGTTGAAACGAATTGTAAGTAGTGTTAGTCATCGTTTTTAATGTAATGTAAGTAATTGTATTATATGTAATGTAAGCAATTGTATTGTAAGTAGTGCTTTTATCTGCGGACCTCTGTACTGCAATTAAAAACACTTTTTCTTGACTGTGAGCGGTATTTTTCATCAAGTTTTTCTTCACAGCAAAGAAAAAGCAAATTGGCTGGCAAGCCAGCACTGCCGTGCTGCCATATTCGACATCACATTACCGTTTTGCTTTGTTTTGACATTTTTACAGTGGGAACCTTTTTAGACCTATTAGTAGAATTATGTTGACAATGATTACGATTAAGTATGCTTTTCTGATCTCAGTAATTGGTACATAACAGTTGTTCACTAAATTACCCTATAGTTCGCAGAAAAGGACCCGACCAATCACATGACACAACAGGAATCCTATTTGGAATTCTTGAGCTTTCCCGCGCTTGCCACTGGTTATGTTTCCCGCTCTTGCAACCTATTACATGTTTGTCTGCGCTTAAAGCTGGTTTCATATATTTTTGCGCTTGTTGTTGGCTAATATTTTTTCCGGGCTTTAATTTTCACTGATTTTCCCGCGCTTCCATTGTTATAGGTGCTCGCCACCAGTTACATCTATTTTTTCTTGGCGTTTTTTGCTCATAGGGATATGAGACGAAATTGGTGGTTAAAAAGATAGCGCCGGATTGGTTTACACTGCATCATTGAACTTTATTTCATGTGGTGAACTTAATACATTTACTCACTGTTTATGGCCGCTTCACCTTTCTTGACATGGATTGCTTTATCTTCAGTGTATAACAATTTCTGTATCGTTCCATTGAAGAGTGAAGCCTAACTCTATAGCCGCTTTGATAGTTTAGTATTGCTGGATCGAACGCGCACTTTGTTGCGGCGGGAATCTCGGAGGCATCTGCGCTGTTGATATACTTGCAGTCTGCTCTGTGAACGAGAAAAGCAGATATATATTTATTAGGCTAAATTAAAAATTCATAAAAAGGTCAAACGGAGTAAGTGTTCCTTTAGCTTTCGATTATTCAAATTGTCAGGTTTCGGTGACCTATTACTCTTTGAAACTACACCCATCCCCGCTCCCTTGCTCGGATGAATATCACTTAGACCCAGGATCGAGAATTAGCTGTAAAGAATAGAAATTGTTGGGACTATGCTATAAACAGCTATTTTCTGGTGACGCGCACTGCATCTTAACGTACCATCTGCCGGCGAATAGCCCATGTTATAGCGCCCACTTTGGTGACCAGTTTTCTGAACGAAGGGACGACATAGAGGTTTCTGTTTCTGTAGGTGATGCGTCGAAGTTGTTCACGAATCACTGCACCAACTCTGCCTACAACCACAACATACACGCGCACGCCACAACGACGGAACTGGAATGGAAGCTGTCGAAGCGTTTTAAGGATAACCATTGTTCGCTCCGTCTGTCTACCGCTTACAAGCACAATCAGGTAACGGCTGGCTAAACAATAATTAAACCTTCCGGGAAAGAAGTAGCTCAAGGAAGCCTTTAACGCACGATTAACGCGTCTTCCGGCTTCATCCGGAAACTGGATGGAATTGAATGTGTTCAGAGCTTGTCCCAAGTTGCAGTGCTGGTTGAAGCGTGCGTACAAGCATGCTTGACTGCCATGCGTAGCGACTCCGATACGAAGGTTTTGGTTCTTCATTGCAACGAATCGGGAAACAGACTTGGCAAAAGCCCTCTCTCGATAAAAGTTTTGGCGACCAATGCGGGGGAGTAGCTGAAGCCGTCGAGTAAGAAAGCAATGTCGGTGATAATGGTTTTATTCTGTGTTTCTGTTATATGGAGAAGTTAAGAACTCTTAATAATTATAACATTATGACTCTTCAGTTTATGGGCCGCTTTAGTATTGAGGCCCTATTAGGGGTTAATATCCGGAAACGGGATATTTAGGTAAAAAATTATAAGGACACGGGATATTTGGGAGAAAAATTAACGGGATACGGCGTATTTAAACAAGATATTTCGGAATATCGAGCATAAAAAGTGGGGATACAAACCATCGGGATACTCAAACCCCCTCCCTCAATGGGGCCTCAGTATTTAATCAAATTTAACTATATTTATTAAACAAAGAAGAAGTTTAATAGACCCTTGGATGAGTTGCTTCCTTATATAAAGGTATGTCAGGCAACAAAGGGTATGGTTATAGCCCGACGGGCTTGAGTATTTTGGTCTACAAGAGGTTTTAGTTTGCGCACTCTGGTCTACATCTGGGTATGGTTCTTAGAAGAAAGTCCTTATCATTATTTACCTTTTGAAATAAGTAAAAAACAACCCATGACATCACAAATAATGATGTCACATCGGATGAAGCCATAAATTGCCAACCTCTTTCCCAGAGACTTTCTCGGCGCACTAGGTCGACAAAGGCAGCGACCGTGTGTCTGGAATTTTACATCTCTCTAGGGACATGCATATTATGTATGTTAACTATAACAAGAGGAATAAAAATGTACTTGTTCCCCGATGATTTTCTTTGATATAGAATCGCTTCAATTAAGAATTGTTTTAGCATTGCTCACTCGTTGTCACTTAAATGAAAATTTATCCTACACTGAAATGGCTTTGTGAATTCAGGAACTGGACTACTGTTCAAGCTAGCGCTGTGCTGAACACAGTGTAACATCACAAGTTGGTTTATGCGGGCAGTTCACAAGCAAATTATTCTAACCTTGATGATTTTTTAACAACAATTCCAAAACACAAGTTTTCGTTTGTCGAAAATTTTAATTACCCACTTTGTTATATAAAATGCAACCTGTGATCTACTCTTTTCTTTCCCGCAAAGTTCTCAAATTGTTCAGTTTGTGAAAACTATGCAGAATACGCATGCAAATTAATCCTGCACTGAAATGGCTTTTTGAACGCATTTTGAACGCAAGAACTCTTCCTATTTAGAATTCTCAGCTGTAGTTATTTCGGTACATAATAAATTAAGTTACCCTATATCGTAACACAAAATGCTGACAACTTAACTTTCAGTGCTCCAGTCGAAAGAACAAACAATTATTCATGTAACATTCATGTAAGAACTGTTGTTTACGACCTAAGTGCGATTTTAATAACAGCAAGTTTCTAATGGCGGCAGTTGTGTACAATTGAGCAATCTGGTAGATTAAGGAAGTTTCATGTGGTCCACGAGAAAGATACTTGGCAAAGAGGACGAAATTAAAAATTGTTTACCTAAATTGTGTCGTTTATTATCTTCGTAAATATTTTTCACTCGCACCAAAATCCGACGTCCTCGTGGTTATGTATACTTTCTCTTTCGATAATTTTTGGTTTAAAAATGAACTCTTTTAGGCAGACTTCATAACAACTTACCCTTAAATGCTCTCCTTACTTCTTCCTGGCGTGAATTAGTTGAAAGGACCGTGAAATTTTCCCAGTTTTAGATGCAAATTAGTTGGAACAACTGCAAGCCATTCACGTTCAAAATACTGCGATAACGAGACACGACGCGTGTGTTACAGCAAGCCGTGTTTTGGCGCGAAAATAGTTTGCTTGCTCTTACGTCACCAACCCAGTACAGGTCTACCATCTCGGCTTTGTATGTAGGGTCACAGGCTTCTAATATTTTTCAAGGCTGTATTTTTTAAGGATGTGCAAATAAAATAAAACGAACGAACAAACAGAAAAATAACAAATGATAGTTCCAAGTTGTTCTTGGAGTTCAAAGTTCTTTCTTTTCCGAGCGACAAGTGCCCAGGTCACGCTTGTGTCACACGCTTGTTGCAACGGATAGGTCACGCCATTTTTAGTATTGGAAACTTGAAAATGGCAAATAAAATACTGGTTTGTAGAAGCTTCCTAATGGAAAAATAGGGAGATGATTTCTTAAATTTAAGACCACTTTTTTACTCAACTTGAGTGTAAACTTCAATTTAGAAACAATCGCAAGTCAAAACGGAAACCTACCCTTCTTTCGTAAAAAAGGGGGCACAGGCGAGGCGAGAGGTTGACTCATTTTGTGTCGATGTGGGATGAGAGAGAGAGGGGGGAGGGGGTGGGAATTGCAGGCCTCATATTCGTTTGGAAATGAAGACTGGAAAAATTAAATCGCACTTTTATCAGCCTCTTGACGCCGTCTATACTACCTCTCAAAAAACTGTGCCTTTTGCCCCAAGTAGGAAACAAACACAAGCTTTTTACACTGAATATCAATGAACTTTATTCCATCTACTAAACTAAATACATCGATTTCGCAGCATTGAATGCTGTCAAAAACGAAGGCTTTTTATAAAGGGGGCTTTCTAAGGAGGTGCGTGACAAATCCAGAAAACTCAAACTCATTAAAGTTAGCTTTTTTTAGGGGCATAATTAAATAAAAATCTTTGTTAACATGTTGGGTTCACTCACACTCAAGTTAAAATTTTTGAAGCAATTCCAGATACCTGCACAGCCCTATTAAACTTATACCCTATTCACACCAAAGCTTAAATTTGTTTAAATGTTGTTTAGTTAAACACAGTTTAAAATTGTTTTCTTGGTGGAAGTTGCTGACTGATGTTTATCGACTTCAAATTTGGCAAAATGAAAGCACAAGTTAGAGCATACTTGAACCCTACGTAAAATTTAGTCTGTCAGTTGCCTGTTGCTGATTTTCATTTTCTTAAACCTGGTTTAACTAAACATGTTTAGTTGGTATGAATCAGGTATTAGTTTGCCATACAACACCCCTGTCACGAACTGTTGCGTGATGACTCAACTAAGTCTTGCGTCACGCAATACTTCTAGTGTTGTAAAGTGTACTACGTGACCTAAATGACAGTTAGAAATGAGAATTCGAGAGAAAAGGTTTAGCCCCTTTTACAAAAAGCCATCGTGTCTAATATCTTCAACAATTCCGAGATTAACTGGCTTATCTACAAGGCGTTTACAACTTCTGTTCCGTTCCATTTTTCCGTTAAAGGCTCTGTCGTTCCATTTCGGTATCTGTCGCCTTCTTCTTCAAAGTCAGTGCTATTTCGGCGGCCATGATCAATGTTGAGACGTCTGAGCTGATCGTGGTATCGCTCTCGTTCGATATTCTGTAAGTAAAAGAAAAAGAGAAAACGAAATGTCGTTTGTAGCAGAAAAATGAAGATGAAATGAAGATGCACTGAAACCGCATAAGATTGTGTTGAGTTTTTTCGAGTTCAATCAAGAAAAATAGTTTGGTTGCGGTTGGTTTGGTTGATCAACTTTTTAAACTGAACGATTGATTTGCTAGCAGTTTCGCAGTAAAAACGTTTGCACCAATTTTCAGCTGAAAAGATTGAGAAACAGTCAACAATCATTTCAACCAAATTAACCAAAAATGGTTATTCCTAATAGAACAGGAATCTTTTACCCTAAAAAAGCCCTAACAAGAAAAGAGCACGGGTATACCCTACGGGTATTACATTTACCCCACGGGTATTACTTTTACTGCAACAGGACACCAATGATTGCTAATTGTGAACATACCATCTCTTGATGTATTGCCTTCGCAATGCTTCCGGCTCTGGCGACCAGGCTCCTGTACGAGCGAACGACATACACGTGTCTGTTCCTGTATGTAAGTGGACGCAGGTATCTCTGGTCAACACGGCCAACTGCAACAATGAAAACAAGCACGCCTTGACGACGGAACTGAGACGGAAGCCTGTTGATGATATACGACGAACGTCCCGTCTGTCTACCGCTGACTACCACCACCAAAATCTTGCGAACGAACGAGTACACGTTCCTCCTCGAAAAGAAGTAGCGTAGAGAAGATTGCAACCCGAGATCGACTCGCCTTCCGGCTTGGTTTGGATAGCGGATGTAATTCAAAGCCCTTAGCACCAAACCCAGGGAGCTGTACTGGTTGAAACGCATGCGCAGGTGTGGACGGCTTCCGTAGGTGGCGACACCAATGTGTGATTGGTGCTTGCCGATTGTGAAGCGTCCGGCGATCGACTTGATGAAGGCTTTCTCAAGGTGGAAGTTACGGCGACCCACGTAGCGGGAGCCATCGATCAAGAAAGCAATATCAGCGGTAACGGGGATATGGGATACGCCTGCAAGTTAGAGAACGAGATATTTGGAGGTTAGATATTGCTCAGTAAACACTTGTTTGCACTCGACATTTCATGTCGTATTGTTTGCAGCTAATCTACCTCCGTTAAATCTGGTTGAAATCTGCGTGTGCAATTATCCTGTAAAAGGCGGTTCTAACTCTGGTATGTGACCATTAAAAAAGCAACTACTGAGAAGTACTTTCATGTGGTACTGTTTATTATGCTGTACAAGGTGGTTCTAACTTTTAAGTCTGCGTATGAAACCCTAGTGTGTGACCATTCAAATGAAAGCTATTGAGCAGTACTTTCATGTGGTTCTGTAATTTATGCTGTACAAGGTGGTTCTAACTTTTAAGTCTGTGGATGAAACCCTAGTGTGTGACCATTCAAATGAAAGCTATTGAGCAGTACTTTTATGTGGTACTGTTTATTATGCTGTACAAGGTGGTTCTAACTTTTAAGTCTGTGGATAAAACCCTAGTGTGTGACC
>OY855916.1:19185911-19453411 GCA_963693305.1 Meandrina meandrites | reverse complement strand
AGTACACGTCATTAGCCCATGGTCCTCCTTTGCCATTCCTACATCGATTGGATCGTCCGTACCTCCTGTAGGTCACGTGAGCTCTCGGACCTGTAGCACACCACCCCTGATGTTGGACAGCAAAGACCTTGTAACCACGTCTTAAGCATGCCAAGGCGCATTTAGCAATGGCATCCGCTCGCCGACGATAATAGCCTTTCAGGATGGTATCCTTTCCTTCGGCAGTAGGGATGGCCCGACGACCGGTGTCTTTGAAGCAACCCAGCGTCTTGACTAAAGGGAATATAAAGAGAGGTTAAGACGGTTTCCGCTGAAAGTCCGAGCAATAAGTGCAAAAAATTATTTACCAAAAATCTACTCAAAGAACGATAACGTTTTGTATACTACTTGAACCATCTCACTGTAATTCATTTCTTTAAGTGACCCCGCGGTTAAATTCTAGAGCATTCTCGAGAAAGTTAAGGTCAAACCTTGTAAAAATGCTTAAAATACATGTTGTCTTCTTTTGAACTGATGTAGAAAGTCCGTTCTAACTAAAATATGGATGGATAACTTCACATTCATTTTTTCTCTCGCGGGGTCACCTCGAGGGCTAAAGATTCGATAAGTTCTCCTTGACTGTATGCAAACTGTTAACATGCTACGAGTATTTTGTGTATCTTTATTTTTGCCTTTATTACTCGATTGTTGAGTGGAAACCGACTTAATTATACATATTACATCTAGGGTATTGCTCTTGTAAAGACAAAGAAGCAAATAGCAGAAATGTTGGTCTTAGAAACTGAGGTAAGAAATACGTACCCACGACTCCGGTGGTAATTCGTATGGGTGGAGCTGTTGAAGGAAAGGAGAATGATGAATATATATCCAAAGTTAAAAAAAATCATACGGAACGCGATAAACAGAAAGAAAGGTTTTTAAAACGTTTGAATTACACGTCTGCCATTTTCTTGCCTTATGGCCCACATTAACTGTTAACTTTACAATTATAAGTGAAACAGAGTTTATAATACGTTTTGGTCTTCCTTTCGCGAGAAAATCGTGAAATAAATTGACCTATATCCCCCCCAAAAAAATATTTTATAACGATGACGTAACAACATCGAATTCAGCCCAGCGAATGATGCGAAAACCAAACTCAGCGAAGACGATCAAGAACGATGCGAATAAGGTACATTTGGATAATGGTAGAAAAAGAAATCAGCTAAAATTGTTATTGGAGTAGAATTGCGGAATTGAATACTTACATCGTCTTCCTCTGCAGTATCCCCAAGCCTGTCCTCTGCGGTACCCCCCAGGCACGATTGGGCACCAGGGCCTTCTACTTCCAAGTCTGCTACAGGAGTACTGTCTGCGCCCGCGATAAACAAATGGAAACACGCAGCAGTGACCCTTAGTAGTACGCTGGCGACACGTTCCTAGAAAAATAAATAAACAAAACGAGCGACTTTTGTTAGTGTTCCTGTCAGTGTACATGTGAAGTAAGACACGTCGTTTAGTTGTGTAAGGAAGTAACAGCGTGATAGAGTGTATGTATACAGCTCGAAATTCAGACAAATAAGAATGTTTGAATCAGAAATAATGCTTTTCAGTCGCCAGGATTTACAGTGTATTACTTCATTTACTTGGTATTACTGAGGATTATTCTAAACTAGAATAAGCAATTTTCCTATGTATAAATACGGAATTGACGATAAAACTTGCTGAAACGAAGAGCCGTGGGAACGACGGATCATCAAAAATAACCACTAGTGGTTTTAGCACATCTTGCTGCATCAGTTATTTGAAGCGACATTTTATCCCTGTTCATAATCAGAAGGATTTTTACGTTTTAGATTTGGGGGCATATTTGGAATGTTAAGGCAGTTGGCTAACTGACAACTCAGGGGAACCTGAAGGATATAATTTCTACGTATTTACCTGAAATCCTGTAGACATCATTGGCCCATGGGCCTCCTTTGCCGTTCCTACACCTGTTGGATTTTCCATATCTTTTAAATGTAAGATGAGCCCGCGGTCCTGATGCACACCATCCACCGTCCTGAACGGCAAACATGCTGTACCGCCGACCGGCGGCAGCCAGGGCGCACAATTGAATGGCGTTTCTTCTTGCCTTGTAGTTTCCTCTTAGAAGGCGGCTTTTGCCGTCCATTTGTGGAATGGCGCGGCGAGATGTGTCCCTGTAACAACCGATTCTCTGAACTGAAAAAAAAAAGACAAAGCAAAATCCACGTTGAAATATTTAAAATGGTGGCATAATAAACGATACTTCAAGGTTCCATTTGTTAGAAATTAAAAAAATGACTTGGTAATCAGAATTGTTGAGTCTTTCGTTTCGAAATGACTACAACCCTCTATGGTTAACCGCCACGATAGTCAGTACCTATGTTGAGTATTCAAAGGAAAACTTGATAGTTCAGTCACTGAATAAAAGATGATACGCATTGTAACTGGAAGAAAAAGTTATTTTTTTTAACAAATAGCACAATTTGATGACGAGCAAGTTAACAGTTGAGAGGACGAATGCTATCCAGCAAACAGACATCGAGAAAAAAAAAATCTTTAAAAAACTTACTCTTTATTGAAGGTGTAACTCTCTTAGGTCGAGCTGCAAGTGAAGAGGAGAAGTCAATCACAAATTTGGTTAACAAAAGAAGAACAACAAAAATTAGCTCAGTTGGACGGACGACTTATTTATTTTCACTACACCATTTTATATCATAAACTGTTTCAAACATCTTACCTAGTGATCAAGTAGTCGAATGACAATCAGGTGATTAACTAGATTTCACGGGGTGAGCTAACAGTAACATGATCAGGTTATTGGTTAAGTGACAATCACGTGATTAACTACGGGTCATCCGATACGCAAGTGAGGCGGCGTGGCCTAGTGGTTAGGGCACTGGACTTGTAATCCGAAGGTCCCGGGTTCAAATCCTCCTACCTGCCACTGGAATGGATTTAACTCCACGCTTTATAAATAGCCAACTGGTCAGCCTCCTGCCAGCTGGGATTTTTGACAAGTTTCTGTTTTATTTTTAATTTTTTTGCATCCTCAGATTTACAGTGTCCGCAATTAGCACAGCAGTGCTAGATACATCGACACTCAAATAAAGTGATTTATTTTTTTAATTTATTATCAGTTAGTAGTCAAGTAGTTAAGAGACAGTCACATAAAACAGAAAACTTGTGTATCGATGAGTCATCCTCTGGACCGCATTGAATAAAATAAATAAATTGGATAATCGTATTCGTTTCCAAAGCGATATTGGTTCTTCTCTCACCTCCTCGTCCTCCACAATAACCATACAGTTTGTCCGCATCATAACTTGGAGTGATAGCGCACCATGGCTTTCCCCTGGAATTGACTGTGGTACAACGAGTGTATCGTCTGCCACGGTAAATGAACGGGAACACACAACAGTTCTGACTTGTCGTTCTTGTTCTACAGGATCCTGTGAGAAATCACGTGGTATGATGATTAATGGAATGTAGAATGTAGTGTAAGTAATTATGAGTAGTGAATTGTAAGTAATGTTCTGTAACTGGGTTATTGTAAGCTATATACTGTAAGTAGTGTATTGTAAGTAAGTTATTGTAAGTAATGTCTTGTAAGTAGTGTAACGTGTTGTAAAATATTATAAATAAAAAGAAACAAATTACAAAACAAAAAGTGATGATTAATGGATCGATAATGGAACTACATCAAGGATGTGCGGCATTAGCAATTTTTTTTTTAAGTTTACTTTGATTTGAACGTAATTTTATCATGATTGCACAGGAATCAGTTTTCAAATTTCCTAACTTTTCTCTGATGAAAGTAAATTCCCCTGACAAAATAAATGTAAAATGACATTTTAACCCCTCCTTTCAACCCTTTATTTATGCTCGATAAGAATTCGATGCATTCTTGATTGCTCCGTGAAATATCCGAATAAAATTCCCTGACTCTTACCTGGACTTGAATGCTTTTTTTTTTATTTCCATCACTATTTCCTGAGGTATGGCAACCCTTTTAACACATTGCCTAACTAAATCTTGAAAAACGAAAATGAAATTTAAAAATGCACTGCACAATATGTCGAGTTCCTTACCTCTCAGAACGTAGACATCATTGGCCCAAGGTCCTCCCTTTCCATTCCTACATCTGTTAGATTTCCCATATCTGCGGTATGTCAGGTGACCTGTCCTAGACGCTGCACACCATCCCCCATGTTGCACTGCGAACACTCTATAGCCTCGCTTCTGAGCAGCCATAGCACATTTCTCAATAGCGTATCGTCTTCGACGGTAGTGTCCTCTCAAAAGACGACTTCTGCGCTCCAAAGGTGCTATGGCTCGTCGGCCTGTGTCTCTATAGCAACCGATGCTCTTGGCTGTAAGATAGAAGATAGTTCGATCGATTTGGTCGACAAGAAACTTACTTTAACAATAAACAACTTGACAGAATTGAATTTCCTCTAGATGCAAGATTCAAGATAAGATTAAATCACTTCCTAATACATAAACAAAAATACACATAAGCAATTCAATAAGTTTGACTTCATGTTCAGGTTGGAACCAATTACTCGTATAACGCCCACCCCCCCCCCCCCCCCCCAAAAAAAAATATATATATTCATTTCCCATTGACTAAAAAGAGCGCCACATAACACACATATATATAAGCGCTTTCTCCTTTAGTATTTAATTCAATTCGATTAAAGCTTAAATAACAAAAAAAAAGAAAAAGATACATACCACCCAGTCCAATGGTGATTCTAATCACTCTTCCTGTAAACAGAGATTAAAAGAACACAAAAAATTTAAGTAAAAACTAAAGAAATGCAAGAAATGAATAACGTTAAGTCCTCATTTAAACACGACAAATTATTTCCTTACCTGGTCGAACTGGTCTGACTGGTTTAACAGGTCTAACTGGACGTCGTCCTAGAAGAGAAGAAAGCAAAGTCGTTAAATTAGACCATACTTCTTACTTATTCTCTTCGTGAATAAGTAAGGACGCTTGAGGCCATATCAGTAACCCATAATTTATGATACCAAAATTCTAATTCTCCTTACCAGTCCCGTATATTCCTTATAGTCCTAGTTAGGAGAAATTAACTCTGTATAAGGAATTAACAAGTTGATCGTTACTGTGCCCGAAAGGGCCTACATGGAATGCTATAATTGACAGCTGTCAATAAAAATTTGCATTTCGACCATTTGCTAGTAATCCTTTGAAACCAAATTTTACTGAAATGTTTTGATAACGGATTACATTTGAGCTAAACACTTCATCGGCGCTACAATCAGGCTTACCTAATTTTAAAAGTTCGTACTTTTCTTACCTGCGCAGTTGCCCCATTTCTTGTCTCGATCGTAGTTGCCTGTCAATGAGCACCATGGCCGATTATGGTTCTTTTTCGTACACCTGTTGTAACGACGACCTTTGTAGATGAACGGGAACCTGCAGCAGTAACGTGAAGTCGTTCTCTTTCGGCACCTCCCTGTTTGAATCGAAAATATAATGGAAACAAAAGCAATTAAAAATATTCACACGTTTCTGTAGTCTGTTAATATTTCTACATGACTACTCCACGTCTACAAAACAATGAATGGGCATTATTCGGTTTATTTTAAAGAACCTCTGAGCCATTATGCTTCCTCACGATGTTTGGAGTCCTACTCGAGGACGAAGTTACACGATAGACTGGTCCTTGTTTCTGGTGCAATCTTCCTCCCGATATCGCGTTACGTGAACCACTTAATATAATGAAGTCTTTTGTTCCCTTTATCTCACGACGATCGCATTATTTAACTTGACTGCGAGCTGGAGGTTTCTTTCGGCTGAAGGCTAGCCGTGGAATATCGATAAAACTTATTACTGACGGTTTTGTTCAATACTTTTTGGCCTCAATGCCGACCCTACTGATGCAGCGCGCGCTACGAGAGCCTACTATCGATCGATCGATATAAGGTGCATATGTAGCCAATCAGATTGCGAGTATTTTAATAGCCCGGCACTGGGTTATGCTAAATATTCAATATATCGGGTTTGCATTGTGCAACACTTACTGAATATCACCTTGACCTTAACTTCGTTTTGTGCTTCCACTGTTTCAGTTAGATTTAACGTAATAAGACAATTAAATGAACAGTTTAAACGGTTCTCTCACCTGAGATTACATAAACGTCGTTTGCCCACGGTCCTCCTTTGCCGTTCCTACACCGATTGGATCGTCCGTACCTCCTGTAGGTCACGTGAGCTCTCGGACCGGTAGCACACCAACCCTGATGTTGGACTGCGATTACACTGTAACGGCGCCTTAAGGCAACAAGGGCGCATTTATCAATGGCATCAGCTCTTCTTCGGTACTGATCCCGAAGCAGGATGTCTGTACCATCAACTCCTGGAATGGCTCGACGACCAGTGTCCCGGTAGCAACCGATGGACTTGACTACCAATGCAAGTACATGTATTCAATACACTTCATTAATAATTCATCAAGTTAAAGCAAAGGAGGAGGTTTGGATAACCGGCCATAATTAGCATAGAGTTTTACGATTTTATTTCTCCGTTTACTCCTTAGCTTTTGTTTCGATTGAGAAGATATATCAAACTTATGGCATTCCGTTGTACTTGGATTAGAGGACCTTAAAGAAGTAAAGCTCATTTTCGTGAAGTGGAGCCTAAAAGGTGGCTAATATTTGCGAGAGAACAAAGAAAGACCAATTAACTATCTCAACTGTAAAACACAGGTTCCTTACCTATCACTCCAGTGGTCACTCTTATTGGTTTAGCTGAAAACAAGAGCAAGAAAGATTTCAACTTGAAAAGCTTCAAAAAATTCACCACAAAGAAATAAACGGATAAACAAAGTGACAGACAGATAAGCAAATAGACAAACAGACAGACAGACAGACAGACAGGCAGACAGACAGGCAGACAGACAGACAGACAGACAGACAGAAAACCAACTTTATCTAACTTACGCCTTCTTCCTCCCCTGCAGTACCCCCACAGTTTGTTCCTGTTGTAGTCAGGGGTGATCGCGCACCATTTCTGTCCTCGTCGATTCGTTGCACAACCGTTATAACGGCGCCTGCGATACGTGAACGGTACACAGCAGTAGCCCGTTGTAGTGCGAAGTCGGCATTTTCCTAAAAAGGCGATAGCGTGTGTAAGAAGCCAAAATGAATATGAATAGACAATATAAACTGACTGAAGGGCTATACTATGGAACAACGAAAGAAATCAACCTGACACTCTGTAGACATCATTGGCCCATGGTCCCCCCTTTCCATTTCTACATCTCTTCGATCGGCCATACTTTGCAAAGGTTCTGTGAGCCTTCGGTCCAGATGCACACCATCCGCCATGTTGAACACCGAACACTATATAGCCATATCTTGCAGCTCCCAATGCGCATTTAGCAATGGCTTGCTTTCGTCGTTGGTAGTTTCCTCTGAGGAACGGCAATCTGCCATCCAGTTGTCTAATTGCTCTGCGAGATGTATCTTTGAAGCAGCCGATTCTTTGAACTAGGAAAATTTGCGAGAAGACATTTGCACTCAGTTTTTTTTTTAAACGCGTACCTTGAAAATACTGACACATATAGAACGCATTTCTGGCAAAGCTTAAATATCGAGATTCCTTTTCAAAATTTAGTATCATGGTTCATAACTGTGTTATAAGTAAAAAAGAGAAAGGAATACGTCGAAATCCAACAGCAGAATCATATAACAAGTCAGAGTAGTGCCGCTATAGTATTATTGTGTCGAAAAGATTTTTTAAGTGTCGTATGAAAAAGAAAATATTTTCGCGAAAAAGCAGATTGACAAAACTCGCTCAAAAAGTTGATCAGATCAGGGTCAAATGCAGTCCGGAAGACTAGATCAATAGCATAATTACCCCTAGACATCTCTGATTTTCTTTGTTTCATTCACATTTTCAGTAATGAAGAACCTGCACTTAAAATAAACCAGCAAACAAACGGAACAGGCAGTACTTACTGCGAATGGATGGAGTGATCTTTATTGGACGCACTAGAAGCAAGAAACAAACAGGTATTAAAAAAAAATGAACGTTCAGAAAATTTCCGCACACTAGCCGGTTTTTCGTCGTAGAACGGGAGATTTTTTTATCGGGGGCAAATCGGGTCAAAATTTGTCGGGCCGTCAGCTTGCTGCACACTAGCGCCTTGTTGAAAACGATGCTTGCTCATGTGACAATGACAATGCTTTCTCATTGGTTACGACGCAACCGGGCCCCGACAAAATGCCTTGGTCCACCAAACACTAGCCGACAATGCCCAACAAGACATTTTGAGATCTAGAACTACCAAATATTTTCCGACAAGGCCTGATCTTGTCGTAGACTTGTCTGAATTCACCGCACACTAACCGACAAATGAAGATACTTTGACGGCCGACGAAAAAATTGTAGCAAGTTTTACGAAGAATTGTTGAAGGATATTTTCACACCCAAGTATTACTTTATAGTTATACATGAAAAGAGAAAAGTGTAAATACCGTGCCTCAAAGAAAGCAACAAAAAACAACAAACAAACAATTTGATCACAGTAACTTTCATAATTATGATAATTTATTCCTCACCTCCGCGTCCAGCACAGTGACCCCACAGTTTGTCCGCGTCATAGTTTGGAGTGAGGGCGCACCATGGTCGTCCCTTGGACCTGATTGTAGAGCAGCGTGTGTATCTTTTACCGCGATAAATGAACGGAAACACACAGCAGTTGTTGCGAGTAGTTCGTGTGCGGCAGGAGCCTGGGGAAGCGGTATAAAAAATAATCGTTCAGCAAATAACTTCCGTTAGTAGTTATAGGCAAGGCGTGAGTTTGGAAGCTCAAAATGTTGTGTGACCTTAATGTTGCTGGCGAAGTTTGTAACGATTTTTATATTCTTTTTCCATCTCTTTTTGGTGGGGTACAAATTGCACTTGACCGGTTTGACCGGTTTGATAGGTTCCGTGTAATTTTCGTATTCCTTCTGGCAGCACGAAAGTTTCAAAACGCTGGAAAGTCATTATTTCGAGCAAAAATGGTTGAATAAGAACAAAAAAGGCCTTTGAAGGTTATGTTCTGAGAAGAAAATATCGCTTGTCGACCCATGTTAGATTCACAGGGTATAAAATACCGTGCAAAGAAAAATGACCATATACAGGGTAGTGGAACTGACTTAGCTGGGGCACATTACTGACAGGAACAGATTTAACACAAGGGATACAATGTATACGAATTGTGAAAAAAATATCACAATCGAAGCGATTTCCTACCTCTTAAAATATAAACACTGTTGGCCCAAGGTCCTCCCTTTCCATTCCTACATTTTCTAGATTTTCCGTATTTGCGATACGTTCGGAAAGCGTATCTCGCTGAAGCACACCATCCGCCATGTTGTATGGCGAACACACTATAGCCTCGCCTCTTGGCAGCCGCACCACATTTCTCAATAGCGTATCGTCTTCGGCGGTAGGCTCCTTTTAGCAGACGGCTTCTGCCTTCCAGGGTTGATATGGCTCGTCGGCCTGTGTCTCTGTAGCAACCGAGCGGTATTGCTAGAAGTGGATAAAACAGATATATGACTTTTACTAGCTTACTTAAAAAAAATAACGATATCCTACTTTGAGAGCTCTGTCTTATGTCGGCCACACATTGCACGATATACCCTAAAAATATAACAGATATTGCATGAAATTAACCTAATTTCCTAAAGGAGAAAAGTCTCATTTTTGGGTACACCATTATGAAGACTGTCAAGGTTTGTTTTTCGCGTCTATTTTTCATAAACAAGTTCAATAATCATCTAAAGATCTGGACCCAAAATCAATTGATAACAATGTTACTTACCCTTCAATCCAATAGTGATTTGAACAGGACGTGCTGTAATTAAGAAATAAAAAAGAAAGAACACATGGTACCACAGCTCTCAATTTGTTTCGCTTCAGTGTTGAAGGGCTTCGTAACGTACAGATGGAGCACCTTACGAACGTTCTCAAGTATGTAGCTAATAATCTGTCTCAATCTTTCTCAATTTTATCCATCCTTGTTCCATTTTGGTCTACAATTACTTCTTTGGTATTTTTCTATCTTACTGAACTGTTATTTTTATGTTCCATTTAACTTGAAGGCAATTTTAGCGATCAGAATAATGGAGTAATGTGTCTTAATATAGCTCCTTTTCCAAGACTGTAACTGCACGTGCCTCTCACCGCTTATTGCCTCTACTTGCGTTAGTGGTTAAATTCAAAATCTAATATCCCTGGCGAAAAACCTCAAACATGTCAAAGGATACCGAAGGATTTTTCAAGGTGCTTTAAGATTTTTAAAGACCTGGCAAAGATCCTTATTTGGTAAGGATATAGGTATTTGCAGGATCTTTGCAGAAAACTTGAGAATCTTGCAAGAACCTCGAGGTTCTTGCGGGAATCTGCAGGATCTTTGCATCACACTTTTTCGTCAAACAACGATCCTCTGAGCATTGCGTGTCAGCCCAAATAGCGCGTGCGAAGACCACTAGATAGCATACAGGGATTATTTTGAAAAAGCGAAGCTTGTTCCCCTCCAGGGGGGATCTGGGAGAACACCCCACTTCCCTCGTGAAATTTTGTATTTTTTAACTCTGTGAACCTTAACAGCTGCTGGTTCTTTGCTCTACAAAAGGTTAAACTTACCTCTTGGAGGGCGGACAACAGGCTTCACAGGACGAACAGGTCTACGAGCTACAAGGAAAAGCGAAAACAAAAATTAACTTGATCAATGTGCACAACATTAAACCACTTTTTTAAAATTTCCTTTTCTCTCTCTTACTTGCACAGTTGGCCCACTTCTTGTCACGATCATAGTTGGGTGTGAGAGCGCACCATGGTCGATTGTGCCGGGTTCTTGTACAACTGTTATAACGACGGCCTCTATAGATGAACGGAAGCGAGCAGCAATATTTTGTTGTTGTCTTTGCTCCACAACGACCTGTTAGAAAAAAAAATTGAACATAAATAAATTTCCTTGAAGGCAACGCAGACATACTTCCCAAAGGAGACTATCGGTACGAGGATAGAGTAAAATGCGATATTAATCGAAACTAGTTTGAAAGCATAAGCAGTAGATTTTAAGAGTTGTACTCGAACTCAATCTCGCACTCGGACTCCGATCGTAAGGTTCCTAAGTGGGTCGTAAGTGGTTCAAATGGGAAGATAGTACATTGGGTTTGTAGCGTTTTTCGTCAAGCTAAGACCGCAAAGTAATAGCTAGCAATGACAGAGCCGTCAATCACGAACTTACATCGTTAACAAACAAAAGATAAGCCATGAGATCATGGAAAGCGCGGGGAAATGTCACGTGGTGGAAAGAGAAAACTCGCCAGCAGAGTCAACCCTTCTTGCTAAGCAACGTGAAGCATCGTCCTTCCACTTTGTTTATGTAAACGCTTTCACCGCACTCGAGTGTTTCAGAGAAGATCTCATAGCAAAACCGAACACAATCCAGCGCTTGTATATGTTATAAAAAAATCAACTGTCAATTACTGCTTTACTTACCATATACCCTGTACACGTCATTAGCCCATGGCCCTCCTTTGCCGTTTCTACACCGATTGCTTCGTCCATACTTTCCGTAGGTCAGGTGAGCTCTTCGACCTGTAGCGCACCATCCCTGGTGCTGTACAGCAAAAACTGAGGCACGAAGCATCATGGCAACCGCGGCACACTTCTTAATGGCGTCCTTTCTTCTTCGATAGTATCCTCTAACTATTGGGTAACGACCATCAACTCCTGGGATAGCTCGACGACCAGTGTCTTTGAAGCATCCAAGTGGTTTGACTGCAAATGGGTTAAAAAAAATCAAAGCGTTTAATAAAAAGATGTTAAGCAGTTAGGAACAGAAAGTACTCGGAAAAATTTTCAGGTTTCTACCAAAATGTTTTGAAGTAGGCGAACCTACGACCTGAAGCACACCGGCCGAACGCTCTACCACTAAGCTATAGCAGACTCGTGGGAGCTACGTCATACAACTAGGCTCAAATGTGACAAACGTCCCATATACTGAAGGGATTAGTTTTGCAGCTAAGTGAGAAAATGTGGATAGAAATGTTGATATCAGATGCCATGATTCCACCATGATTTAATTATCTTAATTTAGTAGTTCTATAGTTTATTTACTTTAGTGTTAATCCATACGACTTTTAGTTAATGTAGTTGGTGTACTGTACTTAATGTTCTGTAGTTAATGTATTTTAATGTAATTCTACACCACTCTTAGGAAGACCATGTTAATGGTAGGATATCGTGAATTAATAAAGTTTGATGATGATGATGATGATGATGATGATGATGATGATGATGATGATGATGACATCATGATGTCAATCAGTCAGTTTGTTGTTGTTTACATTGAGTTTGAGGTGCAGGCGTGCCAAGAATGAGAGGCGAGCATGATTATTTGACAAGCGAGTAACAATTTTCTTGGTAATCAAATGAACGTTGACGGTAAAGTTATAAACAACAACCAAGCAGGAAATCAACACTTACTGACTACTCCACTTGTAATTCGTATAGCTGGAGCTGTTGGAACAAAAAATAAAAATTAATACGTCGACTGAGTTGACTATAAAAAGTACTTTACTGTTACTTTATTTAGGAATTAAGAGGCTGTTATATCTGCATGTCCATTGTTCAGAAAATTCTTGGGTTACTAGTGATTTGCCTTTCAAGGGTTCAAACAATGTTACTGTTTTTCTATCGTTTTTTCTTTATACGAATGTAAAAGCAAAGAATGAGGAAACTTGTAATCTGTCTTTCATTGTATGCAATAGAATGAGAAGGAATAGCTTCCTAAGCCTACAGAATTTTAGCAAAATGCGCGTGAAACTGTTTCCTGATTCTACTTGTATCGATTTGATTTTTCACTATCACTAAAACTCGTAAGAGAACCGGAACTGCTTCCTTACATCGTTTTCCTCTGCAGTACCCCCAAGACTGTCCTTTGCGGTAGCCTAGGACGGTTGCGCACCAGGGCCTTCTCAATCGGCTTCCACGTGCTGTGCACGACCTGTATGTACGACCGCCATACCTGAATGGGAACACACAGCAATTTCCTTGAGTTGTTCGCTGTTTACATTTTCCTGAAAATGAAAAAGAAGGAAGAAAAGTTGTTAATATGCGGATGGACCAAAGTACTTCCAGAATCGAAACACAGTTGGAAGATTTTTTTTTACAGTTGGAAGATGATTTCAACTTTCATTGTCACACTCATTTATAATTCATCAAGTTAAAACAAAAGCACTGATTTTGACGAATTGACTTCTTCTTTTACTCCTCAGTAATGCCATGGAAGAGAGATCAATATTAGAGGAAAGTTCGTGTCCAAGTAAACTTTCGTCAAACAACATCAAACATTAACTTTGACGACCTTGGGGACCGTTTGATTAGGGCTCAAAGGAGCTATATCACAACATATTGATCCTTTTTTGTGATGAAATATATCTTTAAATCGACGAACACCTAACAATAGCTCCTCCTTAACGTAGCAATACACCCAAAAGGTAAACATATGTCAAGATAGAACCAGAATGTTCAAGATTGGGCAACATTGTGGCAGATTACGAAGGACAATATGCGCCTTTTGTGAGGTAGCCCATTCAAGACACTGTGCTATTACTTTCTTAGCTTCATGTAACAGTTACCAATGTGTCACTAATAAAACAAACGTTACACAAGAAAGCAAAGGAGTGGTCTAAGCACCTGCAATCCTGTAGACATCATTGGCCCATGGGCCTCCCTTTCCATTCCTACATCTGTTTGATCGGCCATACTTTGCGTACGTTTTGTGAGCCCGCGGTCCTGATGCACACTGTCCATAGTTTTGAACTCCTATATAAGGGTACCCACGTTTTATGGCCACTAAGGCGCACTTTTGAATGGCGAATTTTCGCCGTTGGTAGTTTCCTCTTATGAAAGGGCTCCTTCCTTCTATTATCGGGATAGCTCTGCGATAGGTGTCTTTAAAGCAACCGATTCTCTGGACTGAAAGAAATCAGAAGGAACGTTAGTTGCAATGGATGCGGTAGGTGGTATTTTTAACGGAAGTTTTATCGCTTGTTCTTTTTCCCTTGTAGTGGATGTGGAAATAACAGTTTTTCTGTTTTATCAGAATATTATTTACCATCATGAAAGTAAATATAATCAAATTGTTTAAAAGCCCAAGTACTTCGTTTAGTCCCTCAAATTAACTAATTAAATTAATTTTGAAGTTAAATTTTTGTGAAAGGCCATTATATATATCTTACACGTTTGCCCTTAAGAAAACAGTTAACATTTTGGTTTGCAAGCAAAATGGGCAATAAAAAAAATAAAGAAAAAATTTAAAAAAATTAAAAACTTACGTGTAATCGATGTTGATATTCTGATTGGACGCACCGCTGAGTTAAAGGAAAACAAAAAGCTTAAAATTAGTTTGGGAGAATTTTTTACGTCATAAAGAAGTGACGCAATCAATAAATATATGCTTACGTTTTCGCCCTCCGCACCATCCGTACAGTTTATCATGATCATAGTTTGGAGTAATGGCGCACCATGGACGTTTAGCTCTAACTCTTGTACAGCGGTTGTAGCGTTTGCCGCGATAAATGAACGGGAACACGCAACAGTTTCCAGTTGACGAGCGTGTACGACAAGAACCTGTCATAGAAAACAAAGGCAAAACGGAGGTTTTATTTCAGCCATTAAGATTGCTTGCTTTTAACATACGAAAGACAATCGCAGTTATGTACGCAACTTAGACAGTTGCGAAAAGAAAGCGTGCAAAAAAAAAAAAAAGAAAAGAAAAAACTGAGTTGAACGGGATTTGAATCCATGATTCTTGCAATACCGGTACAATGCTGTTACCAACTGAACTATCGAGGCAACTGGGAGCTGGTCACTTCGTGAGTTCGTAATATACCCGTAGAAGATGAAGATATGAAAGTGAATACATGACATTTTATATATTTACTGACTTTCATAAGATATGCTTGAATGGAAATGATTGTCTTGAAGCGCTGAGTTGGACACTAATTGGGAAGAGAGGAGTCAACGAGAAGACCAAAGAATGTTTTAAGAAAGATGTGTACAAAAAGAGAAAAGTATGTGAGTCATTGTCATCCTTACGTGAGCTTGCTCGCAGGCTAGGAGGTCTCTCATGTGACATCCAAGACTACTACAAAATCAGCAAACTTTCTCTAACACTTTTGTATAAAAACTAAACCAATAATTTAAGGGCGCGTTCGTTTGGGATCAATCCAAAATAAGAATAATTGGAATAATGCAAGTTAACGTTCGTTTGGCTGCTCTTCCTATTCCGGAATACTTGGATTTTCATTCTGGCTATTCTGCTCCAGGGAGCAGAATAGCCAGAATATATTCCAGAATATATTCTTATTCCAGAATATTCCCAAACGATCGCGCCGTAAGTCATACCCTCTACCTTTTGTTAGCCATCAAAAAAATTGTACGAGTCACTGAGTCAAATTTAAACATTACAGGTCCATAGAGTTTTTTACCTCTCAGAACGTAGACATCATTGGCCCAAGGTCCTCCCTTTCCATTTCTACATTTGTTAGATTTCCCGTATTTGCGATATGTCAGATGAGCTCTCCTTGCTGAAGCACACCATCCGCCATGTTGTATCGCGAACATTCTGTATCCTCTTCTGTACGCAGCCAGAGCACATTTCTTAATGGCGTATCGTCGTCTACGGTAATTTCCTTTTAGAAGGCGACTTCTGCGCTCCAGCGTTGCTATGGCTCGTCGGCCTGTATCCCTGTAGCAACCGATGCCCTTAGCTAAATGAAAAAAGACAAAACGTAAATGAAAATGTTTAATTTCTATTCATCTCCCTGTCCATATGAATACATAATTCCGCTTCAGGATAGTATATAGTACCAGTATACTATATATAGAATACAGTATATACTTTATAAAGTATATACTATAATTATAGTTCGTAATCTGCTCCGTTCTGCTGTGCATGATCAATCAAGGAACAGTGTACACGAATAAACAGTTTGTCACAAACTGAACTTAAAATAAAAAGGTTGAAATGATCCTCGCACTGTGAAAGCAGTTCAGTAAGCAATTGCATTTTGTAGCCTTGAATTTTTTTCAGGCTAAAAAAATGCAATTGCTCACTGAATTGCTTTCACACTGCGAGGATTATTTCAATCATTTCATCATTAATCCGCAGTTCATATATGTCATTCATATATTCACTATGTCAAACTGAGCTTACAATACATGCACTAGTATGAGATTGACTAAGTAACCCCAAAAAATCCGATTGTGTCAACCAGTAACTTTTTTGGAAAAAAAAACATGGCGGCAGCGTCGTATTTTACTATAAGGTTTTGCGAAAATTTCGTAAATTTCCGCGGCGAAACTAAACAAGAAAACAAGTTCTAGAAGGGTTGTTAAGCTCATAAGTATCTTGATAATAAAAAACGAAACCTTATGAAATTCAACAACGTCAGTTATGTTGCTAACAGAAGGCAAAAGGTTTTCTAGGATATATCTTTTTCTTAGTAGTTCGCTGAGAAGTTTCGGTAAAACCTTGTAGCCGTTTTCGTATCCATAATGAACCTGGACCTAATAAAAGGGGTCGCCCACTACCTCTCGGAACGAGTTACTTCATTGGTTCTCAAAACAATAGATAACAGGTCATAACAATGCCTCTATCCCTGAATAACAATAGAGGTAGTGTTAACAGCGGGCGAATGAAAATAGAGGTTCCAGAGAGGTAGTGTCTTACTGAATAAAAGGCCTGTTATATTTTAAGCTTAAAACCAAAGAAAACGTGAATCACACTTACCTTTCAAACCAACTGTTACCCTTACAGTTCGTCCTACAAGAAAGAAAGAAAAGTATTAAGAATAATCTATTCTTATTCCAAAAGCACTTGGTGCCGCCTTTGTCAGAAGCGATGCATCGAGATGTACTAACCTCTTGAAGGAACTGGACGAACAGGCTTGACTGGTCGGCGACCTACAGGAAAAAATAGAAAATAAATATTACTTGGTAAACGTTTTACTAACAAGTTTGAATTAAAAAAATCCAAATTTCATTTTAGAAAATGTTAACAAAACAAACATTGAAAGTGCTGTACAACAACTTTAATTTATTCGAATGGTCATACACTGAAGTATTTGCCACTCACTTCAAAGTTAGATCAATATTACAAGGTTTTTGAAATTCCTTGATCTAATTCACTTTCCCTGACTCAAAATAAAATTCCTTGATTTTTCTCTGACCTTCAAAAATTTTTTTCTTCCCTGATCATTTCTTGATCTGTGTTAACTTTGCATTATATTAATTTACGTAAGATTTCACTTTGGGATACAAAAAAATAATGTTACACAATGAGGTATATAGCCGCCTCACCTGCACAGTTGCCCCACTTTCGGTCTCGATCGTAGCTGCTTGTGATGGCGCACCATGGTCGTTTGTGGTTTTTCCTTGTACACTTGTTATAACGACGTCCTTTGTAGATGAACGGGAACACGCAGCAGTAACGTGAAGTCGTTCGCTTTCGGCAATTGCCTGTTACAAGGAGACAGGATCAGCAAGTCAGGATAAAATCGTTTTACGATGCAAGTACCGCAGGTTTCATTAATTAAGAGACACAGAGTTCAAGGTATTTGTAGAGCATTAGGCTCCGAAATGAGAGGTTTAAGTTCTAGCATTGGCCTGACTCGTTCTGACTTGTTCTCTGTATGATCCTTTTACAATGACGTTATGTAGTTCGCGTACACAGTGTGATTGTCCGGGTAAGAGTAGTTCCGAAAAGAACTGTTGTTGGTGACTGACGTTTCGACAACCTGTGCGGAAGTCATCTTCAGAGTCAATGAAGTTATCTTTATTCAACAAAATTTTTATTCGCTTCAATCACCGAATTTACACGATGTTTATAAATAAATGTAGAAAAATATTACATTTGTTCCGAAGTGTGCATACGTGGTACTTTCCATGTGTGAAGGTTTCAAGGTAACCAATGTCTATTAAACAATTAGATTATGAGCTCGAGATTTCTATCGCGTGATAGTTGACGAGGGCAAACCCCGAGTCAACTATCACGCATAGACACTTCGAAAACGTGAAGAAGCGGCCGCCATTTTGTTAGCAAGGGCACACTACTACGCTACTCACTATCTATCACAGGATAGCTAGTGGGTAGCGTAGCCAATCAGAGCGCGGCATTTGTGATAGAACGCTAGTAGATTTATACTTAAATCTATTAGTATCAGCCAACTAGTGGACTAATGCAAATCCTGCATTTTGATTGGCTACGCTACTAGAGGACTATTAGTAATAGTCATCGAGTAGCGAAATTTGTGACGCTTTCTTTCGTTGAATTCCCAAATAAATCTTTTTTCAACTTGTATTTGCTAACTTTATTATTGCTTTTTCTGTCCGACTGGTTGGGTGATACTAAAACAATTAGACCCTTCGCCCTCAAGGGCCAGGGGTCAATAGCCCATTCGCCTTCGCCTCATGGGTCTAATTGTTAAATGTTGATCAATATTAGCACAACAACAAAGTAGCTAGATACATTACTAACTGATTCTGACCACTACGTAGATCTTCAGCACTATTATGCTATATTGATATACAAGCAAACATTTACCAGATACAGTGTACACATCGTTAGCCCATGGTCCTCCTTTGCCGTTTCTACACCGATTGCTTCGTCCGTACTTTCTGTAGGTCAGGTGAGCTCTTCGACCTGTAGCGCACCATCCCTGGTGCTGTACAGCAAAAACTGAGGCACGAAGCATCATGGCAACCGCGGCACACTTCTTAATGGCGTCCTTCCTTCTTCGATAGTATCCTCTAACTATTGGGTAACGACCATCAACTCCTGGGATAGCTCGACGACCAGTGTCTTTGAAACATCCAAGTGGTTTGACTACAGAAACAGAAAGAGATAGTACAATCAACCCTCTCTTAGCGAAGACCTCTATCAGACAGAAACTTAGCGTTGGTCCGGTCCCTGCCGTTTTTCAGTCATTTTACTGTAACTGAACTCTCTATAAGACGGTCACCTGGTGTTGGTCCGTCTTTTTGTCGTTTTTCAGTTATGTTACTGTAACTGAACTCCCTATAAGACGAACAACTCTCTAAGACGGACAGTTGGAGCTGGTACTGATGGTGTCCGTTTTAGAAAAAGTTGACTGTAAAGTCACTTAATCGATCTAAGGAAATGGGTACATTTTGGTGTCACGGAAACTATTGTTGGTTAGCTACTGTGTTGTGGTTTGGGGATTGTTTAATGTCTTTTAATTAAATTCCTTGTTTAATGTCATTTGGTTATCGTACCATCCAAAACACCAAGAAAGAACGAAGACTGAAACTACGAGGACTGGGCAGTCCTGTTATCATGGATTTTCGTCTGTGAGCAGGCTCCATAGTGAGGTATAGGTTAAAAAGACACAAAAGTTACACAATTTGGATCGCCTTTCTAACGCAGCGATTTAAAGCTATAGTATTAATAACTACATCATAGCAAAAATAGAGCGGATTTCATTTGAGTGTCGTAAATCCAAAGCCAAGTGAACGTTCTCACGCTGGCCAATCACAAAGGACACAGACAATCCAGTGAACCAATCAAAACTCAAAGCAAATACATGTAACCGGCACGAAGCGCGGGAAAATGTGCGCGAGCAAGTTATGATTGGTTTTGGCTTTACTTCTGATTGGTTGAGACGGTAGCGTGAGTTTTTTTAAACCAATCACTATGCCTAGTAATACAAAGCCAAGCAAACGCCACGTAGGTAAAAACCTCTGTATTGAGTAGGAATAATTACTGAAGAAACTACAAATTAATAACTTACCGATAACTCCAGTAGTGATTCTGATTGGTGGAGCTATGAAGAAAATAACACACCATCAATCTTAAAACTAAACAATTGTCTTTAATCAGTCATTTAGAAAGGTTGAGTGAAATTGAAATTGCGAAACGCTACATTGGTAGTTAAGTTCAGAAATGAAGGAATTAGCGTTTTAGCTGTAAATAAAAAATCAAAAGATTTGGTTTTCGTGTGATCGCGAAATAATCAATTCCAAGCTCTCGTTTTTTTGTTGTTTTGCTTTTGGTAAATGAACCTCGGACCTCACAATGCTCGCTTTCATTCTTAACCTCATCCAATAATAGGCCATTTCCGAGTTGCCATTTGCCTCAGTTTCAAAACGAGTCTTCGTGCGAAACCATTCAAATGAAAATGACTGATTTGCATGAAAATGGACGTTAAGGTGGAACACATTCTCATATGAATAGTTTCGCACGTAAACTCGTTTTGAAACAGAGGCAAAAGGTAACTCGGAAAAGGCCTATTGTTATCAATAAGTTAGTAGAAGTCTTACGTCGTCTTCCTCCTCCCCTGCAGTATCCCCACAGTTTGTTTGTCCTGTAGTCAGGGGTGATTGCGCACCAGGTCCTTCCGCGCCGAGTCCTGGCGCAACGATTGTATCGGCGCCCGCGATACGTGAATGGAAACGAACAGCAGTTGCCCTTTGTGGTGCGATATTTGCATGTTCCTTGGTTGAAAGAGAAATAAAAAAAAATCAGTTAACAACGTTTCTAGAGTTTTGTGAACAAATTTCGTAGATATTTGGCGACAGCTAGTTTTAACACGTCTGTAGTTTTGTGATATGAAAAATTTTCAAAAGAACCTTCTAGTTACCTGAAACCGTATAAACGTCATTGGCCCATGGTCCTCCTTTTCCATTCCTACATCTGTTAGATCGGCCATACTTTGCAAAGGTTCTGTGAGCCCACGGTCCTGTTGCACACCAGCCGCCATGTTGGACGGCAAACATTCTGAAACGGCGTGCCGCGGCCACAAGCGCACACTTGCGGATAGCGAAAGGACGGCGTCGGTAGTTTCCTCTTAGCAGTGCACTTTTGCCGTCCATCTGCGGAATTGCTCGGCGTCCTGTGTCTTTAAAGCAACCGACTCTTTGGACTGAAACCCAATCAGAGAAAACATGAGAGAAATTTAATAGGAAACTAAGAACGATATCAGTGCAGACACCGAGCAGAATTCAAGCACTTACTTGTCACTGATGGTGTCACCTTTATGAAGGAAACTGTAAAGAAAAAAAAGAGTTCAAATTAAAAAAAAACGCGAGTTAGCGAAATTTATGATCAATTGACAAAACAAAGAACCACACCGTGTAAACGTTAGAACAACAAAGTTATTGCACTCTTCTGTTACGACTTTTATATCCAAGAACCCGAAAAGAGACTACTGAGGACCAAACTAAAGAACATACAAGAACGTGCCCAAGACTGAAATTTGGATACGAACTCTATTGTTCTCCATTTACTGTGAAAATGTCATTGTTTACAATGTAATATTTACTATTAATTATTCCTCAAATTGGCTTTTCGTCCCCCACAGCAATAGCTGTTATTACAGATCTCAGCGGTTTGGCATATGAACGAGGCTAAAGGGTCACCTCGCATTGTTTTAATCGATGTGTTGATCCTTTTGCCTCGTTCGCACACTTTAACAAAAGAATATGTAATCACAGGCTCAACTATAATAACAGCTATTTTGCCTTAAATCGCTTGCATAATTTTGATAATTATGATAATTTATTCCTCACCTACTCCTCCAGCACAGTAACCCCACAATTTATCGGCGTCATAATTAGAAGTAGTTGCACACCATGGCCGCTTGGAATTGACTCTGGTACAGCTGGTGTATCGTCTTCGCTTATAGATGAACGGGAACACGCAGCAATTCTTGCGGGTTGTTCGCATGCGACAAGAACCTAACAAAGAGCAAGGCAATAGAAATTAATATGATGCATAAGTGGATGGTGGTGCAATAATGACAAGTCTTTTCGAGTCAGATGGTCTGGGGTTCACTCCAGCTTTGCGTGAGTCAATGTCTTGTGTTCTTGGGCAAGACAGATTACTCTTAAGACCTGATCAAACGGAGGCGCAAGTTGAAAACTTGCGTCTACTTGTGTCTCCGTTTGGCCACGACTTGCGTGCACTTGCGTTGAATTGCGATGACTTCAGTGTGTTCACTTTGGTCAAAATAAAAATAAAGTCAACGCAACTTATTCCCCGTTTGGTCACCCAATGCAAGTTAACACAAGTTCTGTTGTTTACTTCAAGTAATGAATTTCAGTGCGCGCAACAGCATTTAAATGGCTTTTTTGACAACTTGTGTGCACTTGCGAGTAGACTCACGAGTCCGTTTGGCCAGCCAACGCATGTCTGTACGCAAGTTCAACTTGAGACTACTTGCGTCCACTTGCGTTACCGTTTGTTACAGCGCTACTCTCCATCCAGACAAATAAATTGGTCCCACTACCGGGCAATTGATACTTGGTGAGAGGGGGGGGGGGGGGGATACTTGTCACGGACTAGCATTAGATCTTGGGGAAGTACAGCTTACTTTTCTTCAAACAAGTACAGCATGAAGTCATTTGATGGTTTGAATGCTGGTGTGTTTAGTTGATCTGTAAAACAGTAAACTTCTTTGGATGAAAAAAGCTTGTGATTCTTGCATAAGAGAGTACAAACAACCCGATTTGCATAAACACAGTAATTTTACACTCTGTCATGCATCGAAGAATTCGTAGCTTTGTGAAATGAAACCTGTGGTGTTGTCAACGAACACAACTTAAAAACTCCACAAGCACAGGATACCAACCTACCCAGAGCACAGGACACTAACCTCTCAGAACGTAGACATCATTGGCCCAAGGTCCTCCCTTTCCATTCCTACATTTCCTAGATTTCCCGTATCTGCGGTATGTCACGTGAGCCATCCTTGAGGATGCACACCATCCGCCATGTTGCAACGCGAACATCTTGTAGCCTCGTCTGTACGCAGCTTGGAAGCACTTTCTTATGGCATCTCGTCTCCTACGATATTGACCTTTCAGGAATGGACTTCTGCCTTCCAAGGTACGTATGGCCCGCCGGCCTGTGTCTTTGTAGCAACCGATGCTGTACGCTGAAATGAAATAGAGAGACATCGAAAAAATTAGATAACAAAATAGGATGCTTGACAGCGGTCAAACGTTTCCTTCAGCTTTTCTTTTAATTTGAGGGATCGCATTACCAAACAATGAAATGTAAGCATGAACAAGGATATACGAAATAGTTGCTGAGTGTTCATTAAATTTTCATTTCTCTCAAATAAATGAGTTTCTTGACTTTTTAAGTGCTGACCCACTCGCACAAAATTGCTTTGACAAATTTTAACCCTCGTCCCAGATCCTTTAGGTCACTGTTTCACCAAAACTCGCAATCAACAGAAAAGGTTTCTCTAACAAAGTTAAATAAAAAAGTTAAAGAAAACTATTGAATTAACTGAAAACCATCGTTAGTTTATAATTATTGTCATCAAAAAGAATACAACTACTACTTGCAACTTCCACTATGAAGAAAACCCAGTGTTGAGAAATATTCTTACCGATCATTCCTGTTGTAAGTTTAAACACTCGTGCTGCAAGCAAACAAAGTTAGGATTTAGTTTTGCACCTATGACTATGATACACCTATGGTAGCATATTCAATTCACAATGTAGCAAAGCGCTACATGACATGACGTGACGTGACGTGACATGAACCTCCCGATAAAATGGAGTTTCGGAGAATGGCGACCCTTACGATGGGGCCAACCTTGCAATACATAAACCCTTGCAGACACTCTCTCATGCCACCAATGTAGTCCAGGTTCGATTCCCGTATTTAAAAAAAAATAAAAAAACTAACCTCTTGGAGGACGGACGACAGGTTTGACTGGCTTAACAGGTTTTCGACGACCTACAAGAAAATAAATTAACATAAATTAACACAATTATATCGATATCGATAAAATAAGAGTTTAAATAAAAATATTTTTTCAAGCCAAAACTGTTTTTCCTTAACACTTACCAGCACAGTTGCCCCATTTCTTGTCTCTATCGTAGTTGTTTGTTATGGCGCACCATGGTCGATTGTGGCGGGTTCTTGTACAACTGTTATAACGACGGCCTCTGTAGATGAACGGGAAGGCACAGCAGTATCGTGATGTTGTTCTCCTTCGGCAGGAACCTAGCGAGAAGCAAGTTTACAATTAAACATTTCTTGAAATGACCAATTTCTGCGTAGTTTGGAGAACATGAAGCAAGATGGCCAACCTTTTGCATGTGTATTCAGCTGGGCCCGACAGTTCAAAGGATAACGCTACTCACCGGAAAAATCATTATCCAGTGGACAGTGTAGTTTGTTTTGTCAACATGTATCCACTGGATAGCGATTTATCCGGTGGATAGCGCTGTCCACCCTTTGAACAACCAGGCCTAGGGCCTTGTTCTTAAAGCAATGGATACAGTGAATAGATCTTATAACTGCGAGATTCTTAAGTGAAATATAAATTAAATTCCTAAAGACATTGTCCTTGACGTCGCCGGCGTCATTGCTGAAGCTCCCTACATATTTTATACACCTTAAGATACAGTTTCTCTTTCTTTTTCACCAGTACAATTACAATTACTTCTCCTAATTCAAGAAGTTCCTTTATAAAATCATCGAGAAATTGCGCGCGCTGTGATTGGCCAGTTCGAGTTCATTATAGCTCCATAAAGCACGCTGCTTACGTCACGCGCGTGTTTTATGGAGTTATAATGCACGCTGCTTACGTCACAAGTTTTAGCGCGCGCAATTTCTTTAACATTTTATAAAAGAAATAAAGAACTTGTCCTCGTGCATTGTTGAGTTATATAAGCACTTGGGAATTTTTAAGAACACTCGAGAAGTGCGAGAAGCACTCGGCTACGCCTCGTGCTTCTCTATGCACTTCTCTCGTGTTCTTAAAAATTCCCGCGTGCTTATATAACTCAACAATGCACTCAGGCGCGTTTTTTATTTCTTTAGTAGTTCCTTCAATTTGTGTAGTTCTTGTAGTTGGTGTAGCTCATGTAGCTTCTTTTAGTAAGGTTACTACTACTACTTCTATTTACCACAAAAACTAGAACTACGACCATAAGATAAGGTTCAGGTTATTTTTATATTTCGAACCGTCAGGGGAAACGAAAAATAGTTCGAAATAGCTGATAGTAGATGACTGAAGGGCAAGTCCAAGGGAAATGCAGTTTATTTCGAAATTTTAATTCGAAAGAACCGAGTTCGAATTAGCGGGGGTCTAACTGTATTTATATAGCTTCAGCATGAACTTACCAACCACTGCGTACACGTCGTTAGCCCATGGCCCTCCTTTGCCGTTTCTACACCGATTGGATCGTCCATACTTCCGGTAAGTCAAGTGAGCTCTTGGACCTGTAGCGCACCATCCCCGATGTTGGATAGCAAAGACTCTGTAACCAAACCTTAGAGCAACTAAGCCACATCTACGAATGGCGTCCTTTCTTCTTCGATAGTATCCTTTAACCATTGGGTAACGACCATCAACTCCTGGGATAGCTCGACGACCAGTGTCTTTGAAGCATCCGAGAGGTTTGGCTATTTATACAAAAGATTACATCAGTACAGTATCTAGAAGCACTGGAAAAGAAGTCACTTATTATGTCATGGTTTGGTAGGAATTTATAAGATTTTGGAAAAAGCTTTTCATTTAAATTTTAATAGGATAATTCTTTGATTCGGCTAGCACTTTTCCGGTAGTAAACGCGTCCTTCAATAATTAACCCAGCATTCAGTTTAACGCGTTTGGTCCATCTCAACCTATTTGTAAGAAAATTGTTGTGTTCCAAGTCGAACCATTGATTGGCGGGCCAAGATATTTTGTAACATTGTTGTGGTTCTAACCTTGAGTTATTTACATGTAAATGAATCTCTAGTGTGAGACCATTCATAAAGACAAATGATAGTAATTGAGCAGTACTTTCATGTGGTACTGTTTATTATGCTGTACAAGGTAGTTCTAACTTTCAAGTCTGTGGATGAAACGCTAGTGTGTGACCATTCAAATGAAAACTGTTGAGCAGTACTTTCATGTGGTACTGTTTATTATGCTGTACAAGGTGGTTCTAACTTTCAAGTCTGTGGATGAAACGCTAGAGTGTCACCATTCAAATGAAAACTGTTGAGCAGTATGTCCACGTGGTACTGTTTATTATGCTGTATAAGCCTGTTCTAACTTTCACATTTTTGAAGCAGTTCTCCAATGTGGACGACGGGACTTTTTATTCATCTTTGAACTGTAAGTTTAAACAAGATCGAGATACTTACCACGTGCTCCAACTGTAATTCGTATTGGCTGGCCTGGGAAAATCAATAATTTAAAAAATTAAAGAACCTTACTTCGTATCAAATGTTGAAGTAAAAAGTCATAAAAATAGAAATTTACATCCAAAACTATTTGAAACATAGCGACATCAGTCTGAAGTCTGTAAAAAAAAGTCAGCAGAAGAAAGGAAAAAAAAAATGCAATCAAGCAAGCGCTGGTTCTTACGTTTTCCGCCCCTGCAGTACCCCCATGGTTGGTTGCGTTTGTACACGCCCGAGGCAGTTGGGCACCAGGGCCTTCCGTTTCGGGCTTTGGCGCATTTGTTGTAGCGGCGTCCGCGATACTTGAAAGGCAACACACAGCATTTTCCTGAAGTGGTTCGTTGCTTGCATCTACCTAAACTCAGGAAAGAAAGGAACTAATGTTGAAAAGCTAAAGTTCTAACGTTGTATAATTTGGAAGAAAATTAAAACAATTACAGAAAACCACACCGAGTTCTTTTATATTTCGTCAAGCAAATGGATGTGGAAATTTTTACAGGTATTTAAAATAGTTTAGATCTTACATGTTCGTTCAAGTTACAAATCCAAACTCTACTATTTTTATATTTCACCCAATTTGCTGGCCATTTCCCTGGCTTGTACTAAAACCCGAAACAACGAAAAGAAAACAGCCGAAACGAAACGTGCTTGCGGTTAGCTTTTCACTCCGTTTTACTTGCGGTTAGCTTTTATTTGTTGTTTAGGGCAGTGCTCTATATATTTTGTCGTTTCTTATCGTTTCGTTTTGTTTCGTCTCTTTTCGTTTCGTTTCGGTGGTTTCACCGTCTCGTCGTTTCGATGTTTCACGTCTTAGTACATGCCATTTTCCTATGCCTAATTAGCTAAAATCTGTGGCACAGTTCCTTTTAATGGAAATCATGTAATCTGAGTACCTGACACTCTGTAAACATCATTGGCCCAAGGACCTCCTTTGTTATTTCTGCACCTGTTTGATCGGCCAAACCTTCCATAAGTTCTGTAAGCCAGCGGTCCTGATGCACACTGACCACCGTCCTGGACACCAAACATCTTGTAACCACGGTTTACGGCGACCATGGCACATTTTCGGATAGCGAATTTTCTTCGCTTGTAGTTTCCTCTTAAAAGTTTACTTTTGCCTTCCAGTATTGGCATGGCTCTGCGAGGAGTGTCTTTAAAGCAGCCCATTCTTTGGACTGGAAAGAAATTATGTGAAGAAAAATGAGTTAAAACTTAGATAATACTCTGCCAGGCACGCGACGGACACACGACGCGCGCGCGTATCTCCAAGTGCATTCGTCACGGATGCTGCTTTTTGGAAATAAGCTTAAATTTTTTGTTATTCGTAACTCCAGCTTTCCCTCAATTAAAACCAATGTCCCTCTTTGTTTTATGATTATATTTTTCGGTATTTCTCTGCGCGTTATAACCAACTATCTATCGAATTTTTTCTTTTCTACACGATCCTGCGAATAAAGTGCTAGCTATTATAACACAAATTGGGTTTTGATAAAGTATTAAAGTATTAATATTCAACACACTTACTTGTTATCGTTGATGTTATTTTCATGGGACGCACTGTAGAATAATGATAAAAAGTTAATCAGCATCAGGAATTAACTACAACTATAAGTCACTGAATATAATATTTCTTACAAGGTGTGAATGCGCCCTCACTGATTCTTACATAATGTTATGTTAAAAATCTACTGTACTTTAACTTTAATTCCGTGGGCCGTTGACCAAGAGGCTGCCTAATGCTTTAAATGAACGATGGTTCTTGTACAGCTAACAGGCGCCTATTACAAATATGAGAGCGAGTTTGTAAATGCGTCTATCAGTCTCACCTCGCCCAACTGTTGCTATTGGCTCTGTGTTCGCTGACGTTTACAACCGGTTCCAGAAACTTAATCTTATCATACTAATTTTTACCGCTCTTAGTTGAAAATAATTTTTTCTTAGTTCTTACCTCCTCGTCTAGCACACCATCCGTATTGTTTATCTTGGTCATAGTTTGGAGTGATGGCACACCAAGGCCGTCTAGAATTAGTCCTAGTACAGCCGTTATATCGTTTGCCGCGATAAATGAACGGGAACACACAGCAGTTACCAGTTGAAGACCGTGTACGACAAGAACCTAACAGAAGAAAAAAAAATTACAATTACAGGGAAGAAACCTGTAATGAACGGCGCGGAGTGTTCAGAAAATAGTTCATAACAATCTTCGATTAGATTAGACTAGACTAGACTAGATTAGATTAGCTTAGCTTAGCTTAGCTTAGCTTAGCTTAGCTTAGCTTAGATCAGATCAGATCAGATCAGATCAGATCAGATCAGATCAGATCAGATCAGATCAGATCAGATCAGATCAGATCAGATTAGATTAGATTAGATTAGACGACGAGTTGGAGGTTTGATATTTTATCACTGATTCCAGCCAACTGAATCTGAGTACCACTTTCCTATACAAAAACAGCTTCACCGATATTATACCTCTAAGAACGTAGACATCATTGGCCCAAGGTCCTCCCTTTCCATTCCTACATCTGTTAGATTTCCCGTATTTGCGATACGTTCGGAAAGCGTATTTCGCTGACGCACACCATCCGCCATGTTGTATGGCGAACACACTATACCGGCGCCTCTTTGCAGCCAGAGCACATTTCTTAATAGCGTATCGTCTCCTACGGTAACTTCCTCTAAGAAGACGGCTTCTACCTTCCAGGGTTGATATAGCTCGTCGGCCTGTGTCTTTGAAGCAGCCAATCCTGTAAGCTGAAGAGAGAGAAAACAGAATTTTGCACCTGTTGTTTCAAAGCTAGAATGTGAGTTTATTTAGAAGAGATCCAGCATCACTCATCGGTGTGTCACTCAGTGGTCTTGAAGATTTTATTATATTTATTTACCTTCAACTGGGATTACAGCTTTTTAACTAAAATAGACATACGGAACAACTAGATATGGATTTAGCGAATTGCCCTCTCTTCTTAAGTGAATCAAACTTTAGATTTTGAACAGACCCTTTAGGCTTTTGATCATGAGCCGAAATCGTCATCACGTTCACTGGTGGAGTCACCTTGATTAATTTGGGAGGGTAATCTGGGGAAACGACAAAACTACTCTGGGTACGGGGGCAGGGGCCCTTTGCCCAGGTTTTGCTTTTGTCAAATCATTCAAGATGGCGACTCCACGATCGAATATGACGGCCCGACAAGTTCAGCACATGCAGTTTAACTGAACTTCAGTTTTTGAGTTATTTTTTCAAAAAAATAACTCTTAGTCGGCGCGATGGACCGTGTAGTCAGTAAGTCAGTCAGTCAGTCAGTCAGTCAGTCAGTCAGTCAGTCAGTCAGTCAGTCAGTGAAGTATGTTTGTCACACCAATCAGGTTTGAGGTACCATCAGAACCAATGAAATTGCAGTTTAAAAGGGGAAGTAATCTGATACAATTGTAAGCGAGCGATTTCATTGGAAGATTTTCGATTTGTAGGAGGCGGAATCGGTGAATTAACCCCGGATTTGAAACGCTCGCCTGCTTACAACGCACACGCCGCCAGCAAAAGACCCAACACTAAATTGTTATTCAAGCGTTCCTTTAGGACGGGCTAGTTTCGCTGACCGTAGTAGAAATTGCATAAAGCATTTGCACAAAGCAGATTTGAAGAATAATGTTCTCATTGTGATGTTAATACTGTGTCATAAAAATGGCAAGGAATCTTCTTCAGAGTGTGTTGTGGCCTCTTGTTTTAAGAGTTTGTGACAAGGAAACTTCTTAAATTTAATACTGCTTGAGACTCCGTGTCGCCAACTGAAAACCGCAATTAATTTAATTAGTCTCTTTAGCGTCTTGCTCCGGCGATTAGCTGACTCTCGGGCAAGTAGCGTTTATGTTTATACCTTAAACACACCACGTTTAGACATTTAATTAACCGGTATGGGTATTGACTTTAAAATGGTTTTGCTTTTAAAATTAACTACGATCGATAGCGGCAACAGGCTAGAATAAGAGCATGTCATTCCGTGACAGTTTGATAACTAAAATTAATTAGTTCTTGTTCCTGTTTGTTGAATGAAAATTTACAGTTACGACAGGAAACAAATACTCCAGGTGCACTACACTTTAAAAGCTTTCCTAAAAATATAGTTTTTGATTTGATTCGTTTTAATATTACTTCGTTTATTACTTTTCGATTACTCAATGGAGACATGGTGTTTTCAAGAAAAACAAAAGTGTCATGTTACAAAAGTGAGATAAACAAAAGTGTCATGTTACATGCGTTTAAAAAAAAACAAAGGTATCGTTTTACAGTGTTTGACGTTACGGTTGTAAAAAAGCTAGCAACAAAATAAGCGCTAACAGAATAAACCATTTCGTGACATTTTGACAATTAAATTAGTTCTTGTTTTTTCTAAATGATAAAAATTTACTATTGAACGAAACAGTTTTGACGTAACAAATTGCACGTAAAAATTATTTTGTCTCCAACATTTTTTTTTTCAAAAAATGCCTCTTAGTCGTAGCAAGGGGCTATGTAGTTAGTGATGCACCATGCACAAATAGCTCAACCATCCCAACAGGACTAACACCCAGTCTTACCCAAAGCAACCCAATCAATTGAAAAAAAAATAACTCCTGCACGCTTAGCGTGCCTATGTTTTTGATAAGGGAAAGGTTTATCAGTGACAATTTTTTCAGTGTGTCCTGATGTGTTTGAATTTGTTGTGAATTAATACAAGTATTTTACACTCACCTTTCAAATTTGAAGTTATTTGTATGGCCTTTGCTGCAAAAGTTGAAAAGAAACGAGAGGAGAACTATTAGCAGTAATTCTCTGATCTTTAGTAGTGAATAAGTGAATAAAGAGATCATATGTAGAAAGTAACATAAAATTAGAAGCAAAATCACAAACGTGTTATAAAAACAAACATAAAACTGATAAAATGTAGGATAATAGAACAAGTGCCCGTAAATCGACGAATGAATCACAAGAAAAATTTTCCGTAAATTTCGCAGTTCCCGTCATGGCTGCTGGATACACTTCGTGTAAGCCAACACCAAAACATGAACAGAAGCACTACCCATAATGAGTTTCTTACCTCTTGGAGGACGGACAACAGGTTTAACCGGTTTAACTGGACGGCGTCCTAATCAAGAAAGAAAGAGAAATTTATGATATATTTTCCGATTCAAGTTAACAAAGGTGCTTTAAAATAGTAGGAAAGAGTTTTTAAGTACTAAGAAAAATTAAAAATTAAACTACGTGAAGTTTCCTTTTAGGAAGCACACAAAGTTAACGCAATAGTTATACGCTAAATCGAAGTTACAGAGCTACTGTTTTCAATAATGTACGAGTTCTAACTTTTATGTCTGTAGATGAAATCCTGGTGTGTGACTATTCATATTAACGCTATTAAGCAGTACTTTCATGTGGTACTGTTCTTATGCTGTACAACGAGTTTCTAACTCAACCTTTGTGGATAAAAATAACCCTAGTGTGTGACGATTCAAATGAAAGCTACTGATCGAGCAGTACTTTCATGTGGTACTGTTTATTGTGCTGTACACGGTGGCTCTAACTTTTAAGTCTGTGGATGAAACCCTAGTGTGTCACGTACCATTCAAATGAAAGCTATTGAGCAGTTTTTTTTTTCATGTGGTACTATAAGTTTTCTCAGGTGGAAGGTTTGAATTACACACAAAAGAAAAAGGAGAAAGCGTACGTTTAGCACAGTTGCCCCATTTCTTGTCTCGATCATAGTTGGGTGTGAGAGAGCACCAGGGTCGATTGTGGCGAGTTCTTGTACAACTGTTGTAACGACGGCCTCTGTAGATGAACGGGAACCTACAGCAGTAACGTGAAGTTGTGCGTTTTCTGCACGTGCCTGTAAAGTCGCAAAACAAAACATTGCAGTACATTAAAGCATTAACAAGTTGTAGTATCACAGCCACATGGCCCTTTGCATGAATTTGCGTGCCTACTATGTTGCGTTAAGAAATAAATATGTATTGGACAAGCGTTTTCTGTCAAAAGTGGATCTTAAAATTTCTAGTCAATGCATTTTACAGGTAAGGTTCTTTCACTAGTTCTTCGGGAATGAAAATTTGCCAGTGGATCTTGACCTTTCTCAAATCCGAAGTGATTTCCAGACTTGTTTCGGCTCTGATGTAAATAAAATGTTTCCCTCGCATGTAGAACTTTCGTGAAGAAGAAGGTATGGCCCATTCTTTAGCCACTGTGTAAGAACACACGAGAGTGATTCCATAGTAACTGTTGAAAACTTTCCTCGTTCCGAAAAATTTGCCGTATTTCAATCGTTTCGTCCCGACTCACTACTCCTGGGTCTCCGAGGATGTCTTTCAACTTGCAGTGAATTGAAATCAATAAAAGCAAAAACACACTTACCGGAAACGGCATACACGTCATTCGCCCAGGGTCCCCCTTTGCCGTTCCTACACCGACCGGTTCGTCCGTACTTCCGGTAAGTCAAGTGAGCTCTTGGACCTGTGGCACACCATCCTTGATGTTGGACTGCAAAAGCTCTGTAACCAAACCTTAGAGCAACTAAGCAACATTTCAAGATGGCGTCGATTCGTCTCCGGTAGTATCCCTTGACTAATATGTTACGACCATCCATTTGTGGGACGGCTCGGCGGCCTGTGTCCTTCCAACAGCCAAGAGATTTAGCTAGAAAAGAAGAATAACATGAGAATATATATTAGTGACACGGCACTTTTGTTATTCTCTTATGTTAGGGGACTAATGAAGAAAAATTTACTTACCAACGACTCCAGGTGTAACTCGTATTGGTCTAGCTGTAAAAATAATGGGATTATTATTAATAAAATGCATTATTGAAAAGGCCAGCCATTGAAAGTTTGTATATAGTAACAAAACACAATTGAGTAAATAAACTTTCAAACATACAACATGTTAAAAGATTACCAGTGATTAGGTAAGAAGTACACTAATGGCTTCTAGTAACAATATAAGAAAACATCTAATGCATATAATGCTTTGTAGTTATTTATAAAATTTGTTTTTAATTAAAGAACACTAAATGACTTACGTCGTTTTCCTCCCCTGCAGTACCCCCACAGTTTGTTCCTGTTGTAGTCAGGAGTGATCGCGCACCATTTCTGTCCTCGTCGATTCGTGGCGCAACCGACATATCGGCGCCTGCGATACGTGAACGGTACACAACAGAAGCCTTTTGTAGTTCGATATCTACACTTTCCTGAGGAGGAAAAAAGTCAATTTGAGAAATTTTTAGAAATAATGTATAGCCAAGACACTCAATTCTACCCGCTCAAGAGAAGTTTTATCTATGCTGTGCTCTGATTGGTTGTCGCTCAGGTTCGAATCACAGCCACTACACAGATCTCGAAGAGCCACGTCATCAAAATGGAATTTTTCTCGCGTGGGAGAGATTCAACTCGCGAGGGAAGACGCCTGTTTCATTACCCAAGCTACTATGCAGCTCTGACTGATACCTGACACTCTGTAGACATCGTTGGCCCATGGTCCTCCCTTTCCATTCCTACATCTGTTAGATCGACCATACTTTGCATAGGTTCTGTGAGCCCGCGGTCCTGATGCACACCATCCACCATGTTGGACACCGATGTATGGGTAACCACGCCTTGCTGCTGCCAGGGCACATTTCTGAATGGCCAGTTTTCTTCGTCGGTAGCTTCCTCGCAAGAGTATGCTTCTTCCGTCCAACTGAGGGATGGCTCTGCGAGATGTGTCCCTGAAGCATCCAACTTTCTGCACTGAAATTTCATAAAACAATACATTTAAAATGTTTCAGTTGGCGCAGTCGTCATTGTAGTTAGTTTCATATAGTTTTGTTTACTGTCATTGGAAACAAGGACTAGTATGGGAAATTAAAATCAGTTGTACCAATTCTGAGACGAAAAGTTTGTTAACGCAGATCAGCAATTTCACAATTTTCGCGAAACTTAGTTCCTTTTACCGTATTTTTATGGCCAAATCGCGAAATTTAATTCCCGCGAAATATGCCCGTTCCATGTTTGCGAAATTACAGTTGAATCCCGATAACTCGAACCTTCAAGGGAAATAGAAAAAGGTTCGAGTTATCGGGGGTTCGAGTTATCGAGGGTAAAATTAGTAAGAAAACTACCGAGTTAGCGGAAGGTTCGAGTTATTGAGGGTTCGAGTTATCGGGATTCAACTGTAAGTTCCCACGAAAATAAGTAACAATAACGTAGACAATGGTTAAGCGAGACACTTACGTGTTATCGATGGTGTCACTCTAATTGGACGAACTGTTGGGAAAAAATAGACTGATAAGGACTTGTTCAAACGTCGTATTATTTAAAATCCATTATACCGTCATGAAATTAATTTTAAAAAGGTGAAGTGAATTTTTTGTCTCAATTGAAATTCATAGTAGTACATGTTTGTCCCATGTGAGCACTTTGTAAAGTTCGTTGTCCCATTCTGCAAAATTCAGTTTTTGTAAATTAGCTGAGTCTTCGTAAATCAGCTGACTGCCCTCTTACAGTAAACGGTTAAGTGTACAGCGGATCTCATCTTTTCGTGTTTTGTGGTTATTCCTTTAATTTTTTTATTTATTCCGCGCTTTCTTGCCGTTACCTTGACAGTAATTCTAAAAATTATATGCTAATTAATTCCTCGCCGTCTCGTAGTTCACAGAAATTCTAATAACTATGATAATCCATTTGCCGCCTTTCAGTCCTTCAAAGTAAAGCCTAATAATAACGATAGTTTAATTCTCAGTTTCACATGTTCATTGTTATAACTATTGTATTTAATTATGATTATTTATTCCTTACCTCCTCGTCCTCTACACCAACCGTACATTTTATCTTGGTCATAGTTTGGAGTGAGAGCACACCATGGCCGCCTGGAGTTAGTTCTAGTACAGCCGTTGTATCGTCTGCCACGATAGACGAACGGGAACACACAACAGTTGTTGCGAGTGGTTCGCGCACGGCAGGAGCCTGGTAATGAAAAGAGAAAGCGACGTCTTATCAAGACTTACTCGATACTGCGCATGCTTTGTTTGGTTAAAACAAATTGTTACATCAGACCACAAAAATACTAAAAACTTGTTAACTACTGTTTTTCATATCATTATAAAGCTAAAGTGACTGAGCCATGTTTCATACTGTTATAAAACACTTCGCCTTTGTCATAGAAAACGAGAGGAAGACAATGTTGCATGAGACTCATATTTTCGACTCTCAAAAACCCTTATTGTTTGATCACAGTAACAACAAACTGCTTTGGTTTTCATTATTTATTAAGAGCTTCGCTTCCATTTTTTTTATTAAAAACTACAAAAACTAGAATCAAGAAATTTCCTTGATTAAACCGACAAAAAATACCTTTCAAATTACACTCACCTCTCAAAACGTACACATCATTGGCCCAGGGTCCTCCCTTTCCATTTCTACATCTCCTGCATTTTCCGTATCTGCCATAAGTTCGGTAAGCGTATTTCGCTGATGCACACCATCCCCCATGTTGCACTGCAAACACTCTATAGCCTCGTCTCAGTGCCGCGCCAGCACATTTCTCAATAGCGTATCGTCTCCTGCGGTAACTTCCGCGCAGAAGGCGACTTCTGCCTTCCATGGTACGTATGGCTCGTCTGCCAGTGTCTTTGTAGCACCCAAGTCCGTAAGCTGCAATGAAGAAAACCATAGTCTCATTAAAAAAGATTCTGCTCAATCGTAAAACAGAAATGATCACAACGGCTTCACTTGCGAAACGTTTTGGAGCCTTTGCGGCGGGTCTAATAGTTCTTCAACCGTCGTATAAGTTGGTTATCAAAGACAAATTTTCAATCATCGTAGCGATTTGGAAAGCTAACGTTTCGAGGGATGACAGCCCTTTATTGGAAGTTCTGTTTTTGGTCCAACGAATAAATAACACTCGAAATGTAAGCTTTCTCAATCGTTGATTAATAAGTCTGCGCAAGCTAGCTAAATTTTGAGTTCAAGCTCACCTATCACTCCAGTAGTGATTCTGATCTTTCGTCCTGCAAAAGAAGCGAGAAAAAAATAATTTAGTAAGTGTATGCGCAATATTATTGTTGTCAATGATGAGCAATAAATATCCTTAAATTACTCATTTATGGCAAAGCTAAAAATCATAATATTAGTAATAAAATGTCCTTATTGCCAGTTTACCTCTGTTATCTGTTATCAACAAACCTCTGTTATCAACAAACGCAATGCTTAGCTCACTATAACATTAGTTACCTCGAGACGGTCGAACCACAGGACGAACTGGTCTTACAGGTCTGCGTCCTGAAAGAAAATTATGAGGAAACTGGTTACACTACTGTAAACAGGATAAAAAAAGAATATCATTCAAGAAACCGATAAGAAGCATTATCATTAATTGGAAGCGCTATCGCTGTTTTCGAGTCCGAGTCAAGCTTGAAACATAAGCGTTGTAAACTCAAGTTTGTCCATACGTTAAATGTAATTCATTTTAATTTCAGCCTGTACGGCGTTAGTCATCACTTCATAATGGTTAACTGCATTTGAAAAATAACCTGACATACAAGTACCAACATAACTTGTTCAAAACTCAAGTACAACAGCAATAGTATATACTCTTTCGATCTAAAATTTTGGGCATTTCAGAGTGTCACTTACATGATCGAAAATAAAAAAAGTTTTCGATTTCAACTTCTCTAGAAGTTATAATCTCGAATCATTTCGAGCAAAATTTGGCTAGTAATTGTAATAAACAGAACATGGCCAAGATCAGTTAAGCCCACGAGAAATTTACCGTTTATCACAAAACTAAAACTCGATACTAGTCTATCGGCACATACTTGCACAGTTGCCCCACTTCTTATCACGATCATAGTTAGGTGTCATGGCGCACCATAGTCGGTTGTGGCGGGTTCTTGTACAACTATTGTAACGACGACCTCTGTAGATGAAGGGGAAGGCACAGCAATATCGTTTTGTTGTTCTCCTTCGGCAGGAACCTGCAATAAATAGGTGTGCAGTGAGCTTTTTAAGAGAACATCGGTGAATAGCAAAAACAAGTTGTGTTCAGGAGGCAGCGTGGCCAAGTGGCTTGGGGCGCTGTTGCTTTATTCCGGAGGTCCCGGGTACGGCCCCTCCACCCTGCCACTAGCTGGATTTGTTCTTTGTCGTTCTGAGTTCAAATCCACGGTCATGCTTTATAATTATAGCCAACTGTCCCAGTTGGGATTTTTAACTATGCTATATTCATTTAAAACACTGTTTCCTCTGTTTCAGTGGCATGCCAGTAAACTACAATCAGTGTCAAATTGTTGGTACACTGATGCATTCGTCCAGCCCACCTCCCGCTCTCACCTATCAATGTGCTGCACAAGTTCGCGCGCTTTGCACTATCCAACATTGAATGGGGGAATTGGGGCGGGTGTACCAACGATTTTTGTCAAAGATTGTAGCTATCTCAAAGATATATAAAGCCAAGTTCATGACCACTAGAAACAACATTTACACTTCATACATTGCATTTACATTTTACAAGTTGTGACTCAAATTGAAGACCTACCAGTTATGGTGTACACGTCATTAGCCCATGGACCTCCTTTACCGTTCCTACAGCGGTTGGATCGTCCATACTTCCCAAAGGTCAAGTGAGCTCTTGGACCTGTAGCACACCATCCTTGGTGCTGTACTGCGAAGGCCCTGTAGTTGCGTCTCATGGCCTCTAGTGCGCATTTAAAAATAGCATCTTTCCTTCTTCGGTAGAAACCCCGGACGAGAATACCTCTTCCATCCATCTGTGGAATGGCTCGTCGACCAGTGTCTCGGAAACAGCCAATAGATTTGACTAAGAGATGAAAAAAAACAAAGTAGTGATTAAATTGTTCAAAAGTTATTAACAAAATAAAGTTGGAGCTCTTAATAAAAAGACCAAGTATACTTACTTGTGACGCCAGAAATTCTAATAGGAGCCGCTGCAGAGGAAACAAAATACAGGAAAGAAATTTTTAGCTGGCGCCATGCCAATAAGGGGATGCAACAATTGTGAGAAGTACCGGGAAATTAGTCTTGGGTAATTTCGTTTCTTTTAAGGGGGAGGGGGGATAGGGGGCTCTTTACAGGAGGACAAATAAGAGGGGGGGGGGGTGGTATTTCCGAGAGAGCTCACATTTGCAACAGGTTTTTCCTGTATACTCTGAACTCTATCTATTGTACATCAGTTTCTAATCAATGGGATTTAATTTCTGCTTTTTCCCAACTAGTGTATCAATATGCAATACGACAAATTACCAAAAAACAAATAAATTATTGACCCGAGTATATATAAAATACTTACGTCTTCGTCCTCCCCTGCAGTAACCCCACAGTTTGTCCCTGGAGTAGTCAGGGGTGAGTGCGCACCATCTCTGACCGCGGCTATTTCTGGCGCAACCGTTGTATACGCGCCTGCGATACCTGAACGGGAACGTACAGCAGTTTCCTTGCGTCGTACGCTTTCTGCATTTGCCTGGCAATTTGTGTAACAAAATGTAATTGAGTCATCAATACTCCAATAAACTGCACAAAACATTTATCAAAACATTTCAGAAAGCACATTTCCAAACCTGTAATCCTGTAGACATCATTGGCCCAAGGTCCTCCCTTTCCATTCCGACATCTGTTTGATCTGCCATACTTTGCAAAGGTTCTGTGAGCCTGCGGTCCTGATGCACACCAGCCGCCATTTTGGACTCCAAACACACTGTAGCCCCTCTTTGCTGCCTCCAGGGAACATTTTTGGATAGCATAACGTCGCCTCTGATAGTTGCCTCTAAGAAATCGGCTTCTGCCATCAAGCTGAGGGATTGCTCTTCTTCCTGTGTCTTTGAAGCAACCAAGTCTCTGGACTAGAATGAGATAAGATCAGAAATGCATTTGGTAAAACAAAAAAAGTAAAAAAAAAACTGCTGTTTAATTAGTCAAAAATAATTTAAAATCGCCGGTTTCGGGTATAAATATTACTAAGTAGGTTTACCTTATAAAATTAAAAACGCTCTCTGGTTAAAAAGTTGAAATGAATGAAATGATCCTCGCAGTGTATAAGCAATTTAAGCAATTGCATTTAAGCCCGACAAAATTTCAAGGCTACAACGGAATTTGGAGCCATGACCTCCTGTCCTTACGTCAGGTTTGAAAGTTGTTTACAAAATAAGCTTTCGGTTGCAAAACTACAGCCTTTGGCGAAATTTCTAGACTAGCAGCCAAAAGCTCTTTTAGAAAAAAAAAACGTTTAAGCCAGAGAGCGTTTTCACTCTTCTTTTTTCTTGCCTTATCCCGGTTACTCATTTATTTTTAAAGGTTTACTTAAACTAATTTAAAGTCTCCATATAATTTAAATGGTTCGAAGAGTTTCAGCTCATTTAACAGCTGTGCAAAGCTGTGCGTAAAATGTTCTTTTGCTGACTTTTAAAAATTGTTGGTCGAAATACAATTCTGTTGTAAGTACAGTGGAATAACGATTTTTCGCGGGACATCCCGATATCTCTCGAACCAAAAGCCGTTTCTCTTGGATTCGCTTCTCTAAGTTGAATACTGCCATTTTACCTCCGATTTCTCGAAACAATTGTTTTCCTTGGATGTTCGAAAAACCGGAGGTGCTTTCCACTTTCCAAAAATTTTCGGAAATTTCGGTCGGAAGTCAAATAGAATGGTCTGTTTTGGTTTGGTCCGACCAGAATATTTGGGACCACCTCTGGAGGTGGTCCACTTTGACTGGTCCAACCGAAATTGACCGTTCCATTTTGACCAACTGGTTAGCTGCCTTACTTCAGTTTAGTAGCTTCTCGCAGATACAGGGCACTGGGGAAAGGAATGCAAAATAGAAAGGTCCGTACCCCCCCCCCCCCCCCCCCCCCCGGTTTGGCCCCGGCGATTTAATCGGAAAATGTCGTTTCATTTACAACAGTCGGTCCCTGCTGGTCCAACCGGTCGGACAGTGAAAAAGGAAAGCAACCCGGGATTTCGCTCTAACATGAAGCCAATTGGATGAAATGACATTTGAAGTCAATGGCTACCAACGCTTTCCTGTTTCACATCTTTACTCGTTTATTTAATAAATTCACCAACTTACTTCTCAATGACGGTGTGACTCTGATAGGCCGTGCTGTAAAAATAAAGAGAAGTCGTAAAACTTAAAAGTTTTATAAAGTACCTTAAAAATTATATAAGATATAGAAACGAATTTTCAAATCAACGGAAACCTTTGAAAACAATACTAAGGTAGAGAAACACCAAACACGTGATAGTAATAAAAGGAACATAAAAGGTTTAGGTTTAGTGTAGTGCCACGGATTTTAGTTAAATTTAATTAGACCTTAAAATATTGCCAACAAATTGAGTGAAATATTTAAAGGCAGTGAAGTAACATTTCAATAGCACAGAAGAAGAAAAAAAAGAAGGTACAGATGGATAAAAATTGAAGGAGATTAAAACAGATTGCGATACGAGCTTTTGAAGAAGTTAAAGCTAATCTCGTTTGTTTGTAACTTTTTTATAATAACACCCGGGATACATATTTGCTTGTAGTGAAGCTATAATTTTGTCATTTAGATCCATAGAAGTAATTTCTTCGTTGATGTTAAGTTTCATAGCGAGTATTTGTTAAAACTGAATAAAATACACTAAACTCTGCTGAGCTGTGACACGGTTCCTTTTAGACACATTACGATAGGCTCCTAAAGGGTGAAAATGTTTCTTACCTCGACCTCTGCACCAACCATACAGTTTATCTACATCGTAATTTGGCGTAATGCCGCACCAGGGACGTCTGGAGTTAACTCTTGTACAGCGGTGATATCGCCTGCCACGATAAATGAACGGGAACACACAACAGTTGTTGCGAGTAGTTCGTGTACGACAGGAGCCTGGGAAAGAAAGAACATATGGTTTGAAGTATTCTTTTAACTAAACACGTTTTTGGTGAAGAAAGATGACTACAAAATCGTTTTTTTCGCCCGAAATAAACTTAGTCAGTCATTTTCTCCTTTCAAAACTCTGTTCAAACGACAAGATATCGGTGGTCTGCTGGTGCTGTGCCGAAATTACAGCCTTCTTTTACTACTCTTCGCAGTCTATGTTTAAAGTGTCAAGCAACGCTTCTTTCTGGTCTTCTTCTGAAAAAGAGCGTGACTACTGCGTTGCGTGACGGTTTTTATGACGAATGCAAAAGATCCTGTGTATTGAACCATTTTAAAGCTCACAGAAGCCTTTTATAAACTAACCTTTCAGAACGTAAACATCATTGGCCCAAGGTCCTCCCTTTCCATTCCTACATCTGTTATATTTCCCGTATTTGCGATATGTTCGATAAGCGTACTTCGTTGATGCGCACCATCCGCCATGTTGAACTGCGAACACCCTATAACCTCGCTTCTGAGCAGCCAGACCACATTTGTGAATGGCGTATCGTCTTCGGCGGTAGTTTCCTTTTAGCAAACGGCTTCTTCCTTCTAGCGTTGCAATGGCTCGTCGACCTGTGTCCCTGTAGCAACCAAGGCCCTTGGCTGAAAATGAAGATGAACTCATTCATGATTTAGAAGCTTGACCAACGCCATGCTGGTTTCCGCAAATGCATTTTTCAAAATGGGAAGATTTCAACAAGTAAGCTATGTGAAACAAAAATGTTTTAATTCTTACTGACCTATCAATCCAACGGAAATTCGGACCACTCTTCCTACAAAAGAAATTTTAAAGATAACGTTCAAGATTCGGACAATATTCGGAGAATTTTCGTCAAATTGTCAAAATCTTTATTAGGACTCGCCTCTGGTTGGTGGAACCACTGGACGCACAGGTCGGACAGGGCGTCTTCCTGCAAGATTAGAAGAACAAATTGGTCATCGACAAGCATTAAAAGAAATTTATGTGAGAAAGATGATCATCATGCCACAAGCGTGGGACAAACAAAAAAACTGAGTCCCCAACAGGAATCGAACCCATGACCTCCCTAACATCGGGGGGGGGGGGGGGGGGGGGGGGGGGCTCTATCCACTGAGCTACGAAAACTCATGGTGAGCTAGGCCATTTACTAGGTTCATTTATGTGTTTGAAAACGAACTCGATTGACATTTGTACCATATTTGGGCAAAAGAAATCGAGAGTGCAAAGCACTTGAAGCAACCTCGTTCCTAGGGCCTAGCGCCCTGAGAAAGGGCCCTGGGAAAAAGCTTGGGTTCAAAATAATGGTCCGTAACCTGATTGGTAAAAAAAGAATCAGAGAGGCTAAATTGCTGAAAACAACACTTCTTTTCATCCCTGCCCGGCAGAATGGCTATCAAGACTATTGCCTCATCCATTATTCTCTGGCAGTGTGTCCATTTTTGTTCCCGTCACGAAGTCTAGGACAACTGGAAACTAGAGAATGTACTCAAAAAAAGCTTACCAGCACAATTTCCCCATTTCTTGTCTCGATCGTAGTTGTGTGTTATGGCGCACCATGGTCGTTTGTGGTTTTTGGATGTACAACTGTTGTATCTACGGCCTTTGTATCTGAAGGGGAAGGCACAACAGTAACGCGATGTCGTTCGCTTCCTGCACTTGCCTGCAAAGAAAGAAAAACGTCAAATCAAGCTGTCTGAAGTCATGTCAAAACAAGTCACGCCACGTCACATCACATCACATCAAGTCACGCTATGTCACGCCACCTTCCGTCACGTTCACGACAAGTGAAGTTGGAACAAAATATCAAGTTATATAGACTCACCGGATATGAAATACACATCATTAGCCCATGGGCCTCCTTTGCCGTTCCTACATCGATTGGATCGTCCGTACCTCCTGTAGGTCACGTGAGCTCTTGGTCCTGTAGCACACCAACCCTGATGTTGGACTGCAAAAGCTCTGTAACCACGCCTCGCCGCTACTGCAAAGCACTTAAAGATGGCGTCGATTCTTCGTCGGTAGAAGCCCCGGACAAGCACGTCTTTACCATCCATTTGTGGAATGGCTCGGCGACCAGTATCTCGGAAACATCCAGCAGGCTTGACTGGAAAGAAAAAAAATTGAACGTCAGTTAATATAAGTATTTAAGACCCCAACATAAACAGGAAACGTGTAATCAAACAGAACTTTAAAGCTGCAATGAAACCTTTGTCTTTCACAGAATTGCACAAAAAGAGTCTACTTACTCACGACACCATGTGTGACTCTGATTGGTCGAGCTGTTGAAATAAAATTAATGTCATACCTGGGTTAACAGACAGTGACATGTGTATAAAATACTGCATAATTACTCATGATAACAATAATAACCAGAATTTCATGAGCTAGAAGTCTACATCTAGTATTTGGGAGCATGCTATGCCTTTCGCGAGTAAGTTATATTAAGAACAAACCTTGCGCGCGGGAAAATGACGTAGTTTATTGCAAAGAAATAATGGCGTGCACGTGCAATGAGATTGTTGCAAGTTGTTGCAAATTATGAAAGGCAAATTCTTCAACGCGATTGGCTACTGGATCGCGGAAATGTCGTTCTTAAAATAGCCTACTCGTGAAAGACATATCTCAAATTACATTTCTCTTTTTCTTTAAATATGACATCTGACATCCTCTTCAGTCGAAATTAGTTTCAATATCATGTAGACCTTTGATCATATCTTGTGGTTTTCTGCCATTCTGACTAAGTTTTAATATTGTTTCTTCTTAGCTGCGATCAGTTTATGAAGCCTTTACAAACACTCTACAAAGTTTCAGAGAACAACAAAATAAACTTACGTCGTTTTCCTCCCCTGCAGTACCCCCAAAGTTTTCTCCTGTTATAATCCGGAGTTATTGCGCACCAGGCCCTTCCGCGTTTAGTCCTGGCGCACTTGTTGTATCGGCGCCCGCGATACACGAACGGAAACGAGCAGCAGTAACCCTTTGTAGTGCGATAACGACATTTTCCTGAAAAGAAAAGGACAGGATTAAAAACATGTTTTCTTGTGAAGTAAAATGTGTCCTACTCTTTTGAAATTTCACGGCTTAGGTTGTGACATGCCAAACGCGTTTCATGCTGTGTAAAAAATGAAACCAGCACATCTTTCCAAAAAACGCTCACCTGAAATCCTGTAGACATCATTGGCCCATGGTCCTCCCTTTCCATTTCTACATCTGTTTGATCGGCCATATTTAGCAAAGGTCCTGTGAGCCCACGGTCCTGATGCACACCAGCCGCCATGTTGGATTCCCATGAATTTGTAACCACGCCTGGCTGCATCAAGGGCGCATTTCTTGATGGCGAATTTACGATGTCGGTAGCTTCCTCTCAGAAGGATACTTTTTCCATCCAGTTGCGGAATGGCTCGACGAGATGTGTCTTTGAAACAACCGACTCTCTGGACTAAGTAATTGATAGGGAAACAGAAGGGCAATGTTAGTGCATTTTTTTTTTCAAAAAACTAGACAATTGTTTAAGGTTTGGCAAAACGAGGAAACATGTCCAGAAACACCCGTAGCGCGCGCATGTTTCCCCAATGTTGCCCAGTTTTGCCACACAGGAAGCATTGTTTCCAGCGTCAATTTTGTTTCCAAGCCGCAAAATTTGCTTCTGCTACACGGCAGAAACATTTCATGTTTCCGTCCGCGCGGCATAGAAGCATGGCAAAACGAGGAAACAATTACGGAAACATGTTTCCTCGTTTTGCCAGGGCCTTATGGTTCGGCTGATGAAAATGACTTGTCACGTGATTAGTTACACTAACCCTAACCCTAACCACTGTTTTTAATTTTTCGTGGTTTCAGGAACGGTAGGAAACAAACTCTTGTTATTTTTTAAATGGAGAGTAAGACGGCGATTATCATACTCCTTTTAAGCAAGGTATAGTATGCTACATATTGAGAATGAAAATCATACTAGCGGAATTCTTAAAAAGTAAAAACACTGACTGCAATGGTGTCACTTGGAAATGGTACTCTGTCTGGATATAGCGTTGCTGTAAATACATCTGTAGCTCTTTTTTCAATATATTTTCCCCTTGGAAAGCAAAGGACATTTGGCAGATTTGCAAAATGGGCGGGTGTCCATGTTCTTTGTAGATAGGTAACAGGAAGGTGTGGCAGAATTTAGTTTTTGAGAAGGGTCACATTTAAGATCGGTCGTGACTAGAATAGCTACTATAGAAGCCGAAGTCCACTGGGAGACTGTAACCCATTTCTGCATATTGTACTAAAAAATGAAAGCTACCACAAGTAAACCAGAGTGGACTGAATTAATCGCAAGCAAACCGGAGTGCAACTAACTGCAAGCACACTGGGGTGATTGGGTTCCAGTCTCACAGAGAATTTCTGATTTTGGAGGGCCATTCTAGTCATGACTGTTAGGATCACACAGGCAAGCAGCGAGGCTGTGGCAATGACAGGGAGGACTCTGGGGGAAGAAGCTGGAAGAAATAAATAATTATTTTAAAAAGTCTTGATGCCATTACTTACGTGTGACTGACAGCGTGACTCTGATAATACGAGCTGGAAAGGAAAATTTAACGCATTATTAAAAACTAGCAATGGTATATTGCAATTCCTGAGTTTTGATTTTGGTATATGAGCACATATACCATTGACCATAAATATCGTAGCTGATACGCTTCAACGAAAACAGCTGCGGAGCTCAAATATTGCAATTCTTTTGAGCATTTGAAATAAAACAATTAATCCACTTGCGCATGTTGGATATGAGATCGTTGAAGCCAACTCTGCGCTACGCGCCTCGTTGGCTATCTACCATCTCGTATCCAACCCGCGCTCATGGAATAATTGTTAATTATACTATCCATGCATGACATTTCTTTTATGATGTATCATATAATTATTATATTTGCAGAACATCGGTATTGAATGTTGATATCATATGACCAACAGAAAGCTGTTCTAAAGGTCAAAACAATTATTTAGCCATGTCCAGAAACACAAGAAACACTGTAAAACAGAATCACCACAATTTAAAAGTTATGATAATTTATTCATGATAATTTAAAAAATTAAAATATTATTAATAATAATTCGATGAACACAGTAACTTTACTTATTAATTATGATTATTTATTCCTCACCGCCTCGGCCTGGACAGTAACCCCACAGTTTGTCCACGTCATAGTTTGGAGTGACAGCACACCATGGTTTTCCCCTGGAATTGACTGTGGTACAGCGAGTGTATCGTCTGCCACGGTAAATGAATGGGAACACACAGCATTCACTGCGAGTTGTTCGAGCGCGACAGGATCCTGTATACAAGGAATTAACAAGAGGAAACACAAATATCAGAGATATTGAGACTAAATGCTAAAGGTAGCTTAAATTTTGTCTTAACATAACTCTGGCTCACTCGACATGAAGGATCTTTCTGCTGTTTTGAATTGAGCAATAATTTTCTTTCTGTAAAATAAATATATGGGCCAATTCTCAGTGTAGAATAAGAAAGAAATCGAAAACGTGAATTTAGCAAGCAATCGTGACTATAATCCTAGTGTCATTATACTGATTTATTGGGTATAAACAAGGTGCTGTTGCTCCTAAACAAGCATGGGGACCCCTCATATTTATTTCAAAATTTAAGTTCCTATAAAATAAACAATCAATAGGCAAAGTTTGGCAATTTTGACCTCTTAGAACATAGACATCATTGGCCCAAGGTCCTCCCTTTCCATTCCTACATCTGTTGGATGTCCCGTATTTGCGATATGTCAGATGAGCTCTCCTTGCTGAAGCACACCACCCGCCATGTTGTACTGCGAACACATTATAGCCTCGCCTCTTCGCAGCCAGAGCACACTTCTTAATAGCGTATCGTCTTCGGCGGTAGTGCCCTTTTAGAAGACGACTTCTTCCTTCCATGGTTGATATTGCTCGTCGGCCAGTGTCCCTGAAGCAGCCTAGTCCCTTTGCTGGAAAGAAAAGGCAATGTTGGATTAAGATCCACTACTGCTACAACAGGTAAAGGCAGTCTATTCGCCGGTACCCATTAATACACCTGGGTAGAGAGAGGCACTATGAGAATTAAGTGTCTTGCCCAAGAACCCCATACAGTGCCCCGGCCAGGGCACAAACCTGGACTGCCCAATCAGGATCGAGTCCTGCACACTAACCATTAGGCCGCACCACGCCTCTCATAACAGCAAGCAGGCTAATTTTGCTGCTTTCTCAGTAATATAGGAATGGAAATATATTACTGTGAAACTCAGAAAACCGTGAACACCTGAAATATTTCAGGAATGTTGATTGTCTAGTGCCCAATCAAAATAAAGTTCAGGACACGCAAGCAAACCTCAAAACCACAAACTAATAACCGTTGCTGTTTGCGGTTTAGTTTTCTCACGCCTGATTGGCTTTTTCCTTGCAACACAATAACATTCCATTAATATTTCTGGTGTTCACGGTTTTCTGAGTTTCACAGTAAGACCTCAATATATAATGAAGGTTTACCTATTTATCAACCCTATTGAAGTGTGAACAAGAGTCACTCATAAGGCAGTCGGCCACTAAAAGCTCAGTTATTTTTGCTTTACTCACCCAGTAAACCCACTGTGATGCGGATCACTTTGCCTAAAAAACAACAAAAGTAATAATATTAATTTTCATTAAACACAGTGGCTTTCTAACAGGTTTTATACATATTTTTAATCGGAGTGTAACTACATGGATGTCCAATAACAGCTGTCTGGAACTACAACTCATTATAATTCAGGATCACCATAATCAGACAGCTATGCCGCTCACATGTCAATTATGAGCACTTAAATGGCTTTCTTTTCTTTCTGTAAAACTGATGGAATAAATAGGTCTCAAATAAGTCTAAAGGAGGTACTCTCAAAAAGAGTTCTTGAGATTACTTATTTCCTGAATTGTACTGCACTCAGTCCAATTACTCTGATTATAGAATGGTAACAATATGTTCCTATAGGTGCATCAAACAGAATACTGCAATCTATCTCTTACTATAATAGAAAATCACCTATCAATAAAATGTATGAATCAAATGAAGACAATTTGAACAGTTATAATACTGAAATCTTTAAATTGTGAGACTGTTTAAGCAACAGGTTTGGACTTCACTATCATAACTGTAAGTTGCATTGACTAAATTATAATTAATTTTTTTATTAAAAATACTGTCAAATTCCAAAAATAAGCCTTGGGCTTTTATATTTGCTCAATGTCCATTTTAGGTGCCCAGCTTATTTTTATTATTGAGGTACATATCAAACATGTGGAGAAGGGAGGAGAGGGGGATTTCTCCAGATGAAAATTTGAGTTTCAAAAGTTTTTGGGTTTTGATACGGACAAAACAAGACCACATAGTTAAACCCTCTGCAAACATAACAACATAAATTAAACCGAAAACAAAGTCCTATATACAGTCATTCTGAGCTTTCTCCATCAACGTAAAATACAAAATAAGCCATACAATAGCAACTTATAATCGGAGAACTCGTATCTCAGGCAAGGTGGATCCAGGATTTTTCTTAGAAGGGGATTTTTTCTTAGGAGTTTTTTCTTAGGAGGGGTGCGCACAGTTTTTTTTCTTTTTTGCAGAATACTAGTTGTATTAGAAAGCAACCCAGAAGCTAATACCAAAAAGATACAAGTCCATGGTATTCTGTATCTGAGATTAAGGGGGCTTGGTTCTGGAATTTTGCGATACATAAAGAGCATATAGTTAATGTACAAAATGTAACATCAAGTAACATATAGAAATAACCGATATGATACCAACCTCTTCGTGGAGGGACAACAGGTCGTACTGGTCTGACACGTCCACCTAATATGACGAAATATTATTACATTGCCAAGACATAAAGGAAAATTATTAAATGAAACTTATCTCAACATGTTTTACTGTAAATTTCTTAGTATTAATTGTCAGTGAGAAATAACTTGTCATTGACTCAAGGCAGAGCTCTTTAGTAAATTTTATTTCAGGGAAGAAATCACCATGCTCTTTGAATCATGGGCAAGATTTCCCACCTGACCCCCACCCCTACCATGAGGACAAACCCTGCTTACCAACACAGTTGCCCCATTTCTTATCTCGATCATAGTTAGGTGTGAGAGCGCACCAGGGCCGATTGTGGCGGATCCTTGTACAACTGTTATAACGACGGCCTTTGTAGATGAATGGGAACCTGCAGCAGTAGCCATTTGTTACCCTCTTTCGGCATGAACCTGGGAAATAATATTACCTTGTTTCATACAAAGTCATATAACTGTACATTTTGACATTTACTTACAACTAAAAATAATACATCAAAAGAGTATGTTTTAAAATATATTACATGTGGTTCAACGAAGCCCCAGTACAAATGAGTTGGGTTAACCAAAGTATAAATATAATGCCAGTATATAACTTCTTTAAGTATTACACCAGGAAATCCGAATTATTTTACTAGATAAGTAATTTATAGCCTCAGTGTGCATATAACTTTGTAAACCTACCTGATACAAAGTACACGTCATTGGCCCATGGTCCTCCCTTGCCATTCCTGCACCGATTGTATCGTCCGTACTTCCTGTAAGTCAAGTGAGCTCTTGGACCCGTAGCACACCATCCCTGATGTTGGACTGCGAATGCCTTGTAACGACGCTTTGCAGCTTCTAAAGCACATTTTATGACGGCATCTTTTCTTCTTCGGTAGAAGCCTTTGACAAGGATACCTCTACCATCCATTTGTGGGATAGCTCGGCGACCTGTATCTCTATAACAACCTTGGGATCGAACTAAAAAGTGAAAGTACAATTCCACAATAAGTTCTTGAAGTTTTAAATTTTTAAAGCACGATTATGTCTGCATGCTAGAAATGCATAAACTGGTCAATTGAAAAAACTGTCACTTACTGACAACTCCACTGGTGACTCTTGTTGCTGGAGCTGACAAAATAAAATAATTTTAAAACCTTTGGCAATGCTGTACATGTAGTTTTGCAAGCGAAATCATCAATGGTGTTAGTCAAGTAATCACCATGTACAAAATTATAGAATCCTGGCTTCTTGATCCACCAGGGAAAAAGAAATTGGTTTGACAAATCAGGGGTAAAATTACAGAGAAACACTATACAAGGGAAACAAATTGGTTCAAGAAATTGGGAGTTTTGAGAAATTGATAAATCAAGGGCACAAAAAATTGGAATTTTACTGTATGCTCAATAATTTTTTTTTGTTAAATTTTTGTAAACTTCATTTGATAGCAACTACTTTAAAATGGTTTCAATATTCATTTCAGATTGAGATGTGAGAATACAAACAAGGCTTCTCACATTGAGCTGCCACTAAAACAACAAATGTTTTTTTCTTCCATCATCATACTTAAAGTACACGATGTCTACTCCAACACAGTGACAGTAGCTTGACTATAATTTATGCCTTGTCTGGTGTATTTGTCTGTACAACTTCACAATAGCTTTTTTGGTATGATTCATAAAAATTACAAAAAAGGTTGATCTTGACTTGTAAACAAACATAGCATATATGATGGATATTCAAGCTCCAGTGCTGGTGCATGATCATGAAGTATACTTATTGTAATCATATGAGTGCAAATTGAATCTTGGGTTTCTTGCTGTGTGAATGGTCAACACAAAACCCATGTTCTTCATCACAAGATCACACAGAAGCAGTATTAATTAATGATGCATTTTGTAACAAGTTGTATGACAGGAAAGTATACAAATATTTAAAAAAAACAAAAGAACATTACTACATTGAGATTTTGAAATAATTACGAAATACCTCGTTGACCCCTGCAGTACCCCCAGCGATTGCTCTTGGGATAATCTGGTGTAATTGGACACCATGCACGTCCACGCCGTGTTCTAGCACAACGGTTATAACGACGTCTGCGATATGTGAATGGAAACACACAGCAGTGCCCACTAGTAGTACGTTTTCTGCATTTGCCTGATGAAAGAAGATGGTTTGATTTTAAAATCACACGTATGATTTCAGAACAAATTGCACTCCACTCAGTTCAATTACCGTTATAAAATAGTTATATCAAGCCAATATTGAGCCATTTCAAGCCAACATTGCATTATATCAAACCAATACTGCGCCAATTTATTGTCAGCCATATCAAACCAACATTGAGCTTATCAAACCTTGCTGAGCCATAATAAACCAATAGTGAGCCATATCAAACCAACAGTGAGCCATATCAAACCAACATTGAGATATGTCAAACCAATATTGAGATTTATCAATCCAATATTGAGCTATATCAAACCAATATCGAGCCATCCCTGGGCTGTTAATGTTTACTTTTAGATGTAAGTTTCTGAAATTGTGAAGTGATAATTAATGACAAGTCATTAAGCATTTACCTGGGCTATGGTTTATATAGCCCATTTTGAATTAGTATACAAAAAAGGCATGACAGAATTTCACAACAACTTAAATCAAACCTGTAATCCTGTAGACATCATTGGCCCAAGGTCCTCCCTTTCCATTCCGACATCTGTTAGATCGGCCATATTTTGCATAAGTTCTGTGAGCATGTGGCCCTGAAGCACACCAGCCGCCATGTTGGACTCCAAATACTGAGTAACCACGTCTAATGGCTACATAGGCACATTTTTCAATGGCTTTTCTTCGCCGTTGGTAATTTCCTTTTAATAGTGGACTTTTTCCATCCAGTTGTGGGATGGCTCTGCGTGATGTATCTTTAAAGCAGCCAATTCTCTGGACTAAGAAAGAACAGTCATTAAAAAATTTACTCACAAACTGATGAAATAACACATTGCCAAAAATGTGAATATCATTTATTTACTTAAAAAAAGACAAGACTATGACCTCTTTAGTAGAATGCATTGTTACTTACGTCTCAAAGGTGGTGTGAGTCTTACTGTACGCACTGTAGAACAAAAAAATAGAAATTATAAGTATTGCTTATCACGCAATTAACAGATGACAGCCATGCAAAAGTAATTAGTGTGAAACAAAAAATTAAGAAAGTAAGCATCATTATTTTCTGTGAAATTTCATTTTTAGTTGAGACAGTGTACTAAAGTGGGTCATGGGAAGAGTTTTGCATGACCTGGTATGGCACTTTTATTTCTGCAAGTTTTTCTCAAATTTCACATTTTTCCCTAACCACATTTCATTCTGAAATAATTTGCACTTTAGAGTCTCAGTGATTAGTATGCAGAAAATAGACCGGTTACCGGAAAAACATAATTTGTGCTATTAAACAGGATGGCGATTTGAAAGGTTTGAATGACAACTTCATTTAAACACTGTAAAATATCAGGCAATGAGCTCTTTTACTTTACCTCTTCTTCCACAATAGCCAAACAATTTATCTGCATCATAATTTGGAGTAGTAGCACACCACAGACGTTTGGACCTGGTCCTGGTGCATCGGTTGTATCGTCTTCCGCGATAGATGAACGGGAACACACAACAGTAGTTTTGTGTGGTGCGTTTGCGACATGAACCTGGAGAATTAAAATATCGTTGATTAAAACTGCTGGTATCTATTACAAAACTGAAAATATGAAAGACTGAGAGGCAACTTGTACTTGATCAGTCAAGTGCAGCTGCAGGCTTTCTGGTACTAAGTCACCATAACTCGTCGGAAAAGGCAACTGCTTTTAATACAATTGCAAAGGTACTCGACTCGATCTCTTTACCAACAATGCAAAATTTTTGTACCTGGCAAATTCGATAGTTAATAAAAATGCCATCGTTCAATTGTGATTTGGTATTCACTAGCTTTTATTTACCTTCCACTTCCGTGGGTCTATTCCAAGACCGCCAAATATGAACCAATATATTGTTTTGAACTCGGGTGAAGACGCCGATTTTTGATTTCAAAATGGAACGTCTTTCCAGAGTAGTTTTTTAGGAACTGTTTGACCAAAACCTCGCAAAAAAGAGACGCGTTACTTTTTCTTGTCGTGTTGCCGCCATGTTGGAAACAAGATGCCGCTTTTACAAGGCTTGCAGGCACACACACGCTCAAGATTCCAGCGGGTTCCATTCCTTACGGCAGTTGGCTGTGTAAAAAGGCTGGTAACGCATTTCTTTCTGGAGGCGAAGGAATTTGTTGGGGCAGACAGGATCATGCTCGAAAGGTAAACTTGTTTTATGGGGTGCTACTTCTGAAGTTTAGAAAAAGGGAGCCTTTAACTTACATTTCAGTGGATTTCGCTAATTGTTTTGAGTAAGATACACCTTTGAAGCATAACGAAACGAAACAAAACTAACCTTTCACAACGTAGACATCATTGGCCCAAGGTCCTCCCTTTCCATTCCTACATTTTCTAGATGTCCCGTATTTGCGATATGTTCGATAAGCGTACTTCGTTGATGCGCACCATCCCCCATGTTGTATGGCGAACATACTATAACCTCGCCTCTTTGCAGCCAGAGCACATTTCTCGATAGCGTATCGTCTCCTACGGTAACTTCCTTTAAGAAGACGGCTTCTCCCTTCCAGTGGTGCGATGGCTCGTCGGCCTGTGTCCCTGTAGCAACCCTTGCTTATTGCTATAATAGAAATACTATGTGTAAGTACATCAGTAACTAAGCGAGTACCGTAAATGTCTTGACACTCGCTGCGCAAAATATAATTGGATTCCCCTTTAGATGTTTTTAGTAACAAGCATAGGTAGATCAATCTCGTCATTAATATGCAAGTTCATCAATTAAGTGACAAAAGAAAGCGAGACTTTGAAGAAGAAGCAATGCACAAATTATATCACCATCCTGATGTTGAGAGGAACCATTGACTTGCTGTTGACGTGGATCATAGAGCCGGTCTAGTTGTGTATCCAGATGTGCAAGTAATATACAGAGCCGGGAGAGAGGGGGGGGGGGGGGGGGGGGGAGCGGTACTCCCCTATGAAGGCTATATAGGTTTGTGCCGCGGGATAGGTTATGGTTTTTTAGGTTCTTGGTCCTTAAGGCGGGGGTACACCTGAAGCCTGTTTTTCCACCGCTAAACTTGGTTTAATGCGAATATCTCGTCTGCGTTTCAAGTAATCCAGAAGCTCTATGCTCATTTCACAAAGCTATGTTAAGCGGTGTTTTGTAAATTTTTTGGTGATTTTTGGGGATGTTTGGAAAGCGATAGTTTTTCTCAAAGGAATAGTAAAATTTGGAGAAATAAGAAATATTAAAGATTTAATGTGATTTTAAAATTAGAATTTGAAGTTAAAAATTAGTATATGGACACCCAAACAGTCCCCTGACAACCTGGGGTGCTCTTGCGTGGGGGTCAAATAATTTTCTTTCTTCTATCCCTTCCTTAAACCTCTTAAAATTTCACTCCAAATCGGGTATACCCCCACCTTAAATAGGGTATCATTTTTGCCCCTTTTGGCATTGTCTTCCCGGGTATCTAAATTCTATCAGCTAAAACTGCAGCGCGTAAATGCCCAGCTAAACGAAAAATAAATGGTCTCTTAAAACTAAACTATCCATTGAAGAATTAGCGAAGGGATTTTTTAAAGATTTGCACTTGATTAGCAGTAATTTGGGTCGTCACTAAACGCTTCTCCTCCCCATGAATAGGGTGTAAAATTTTGGGTTTGGGTCTTAAAAGGGGTATCAATTTTAGTTTTCTTCTCAGGGTTTAAGAACCTTCGCGGCACACACATATTCGAAATTTATGGGAGTGCCCCCTCCCCCCCCCCCCCCCCCCCCTGGGATATAAAGCCACAGTGTTGCGTATTCTGCGACAATGTTGCTCCAAAACGGATAGATGATAATGATAATGAAAAGTAATCGAGCAAATTAAAACGAAAGGTATGATAATGGAGGCAGCTTTGTCATTAAAGATCATTAGTATCACATTTAAAGTAACCGCTTTTACATCAAAATTATACAATTCGACAAACACTATAAAAATACAACAAATGCAATAAGCTCACCGACTACATTAGCAGTTATTCTGATCCTTCGCCCTGGAAGGAAAACAACAAAATCAGCAATACCAGCATAATCCAGAAAAAAATACAGTAATTTATTTTCATTTACTTTATCATGATAAGATTTGGGGAGGCTTATACGCTTTCTGTCCGTTAGTTAGAGGGGAAAGGAAAGGCGAGTTTTTTTTAACGATTACGTTACATTATTTACCTCTTCCAGGCGGTAAACGAGGTCTTACTGGACGAACAGGACGTGCACCTGTAAAAAATACACAGTACTTTTTGTTGAAAATACTATATCTACATACTTGTCAGGACGTCAAGTAACGACAAGCAAAACAGACACACAAACAAATAAACAGAGAGCCAGACAGGCAGAGTGAAAGACAGTCAGGAAAGCAGACAGACAGACAGACAGACAGACAGGCAAACAATATGTTTCGCAGTTTTTGTAGCATGCACAATACACTAAATTTATCCCACACGTTTAGATTTTGATTTCAACATTTGCCCATAGTTTAACTTTAACGTAAAAATTACATATAAAGGAACGACTTTCAGTAGTACCTTTACAAGCTCGTCGTTGAATGGTGTTCACAATGGAGCCCAGGTTCCTAAAGCCTGCCGTCAGCACGTGACGTCGGTCTCCTGCCGCAATTTGGTACAACTGCCTTCTGTTGAATTTCCGACCGATTCCCACCGCGTAGCATTTGATGTTCCTCCGACGGAACAACTGAGCAGGGGAATTGACATTGTCGTATGATCGACCGTCTGTCATCACTATGGCAACCTAAACAAATAGACCGCATTCGAAATTTACAATCATTTTTTGCATGGTTATCATCATCATCATCATCATCATTTTCATCTTGATTTAAGTTCTATTTTGAACTTATAAGCAATTCTCTTTTCGACAAACCAAGACCAGTTACCTTACGAACTCCTCTCCGTGCGTATCTGAACACCCGGCTATAACAATACCGCATAGCGTATCCGGTCTTCGTACCACCCCTGGGGTATCTTATACGGTTGATAGCATTCAGAATCTGAGACTTCTGACGATATCGTCTAAAGTCGAAGATAAGCCGAGGCCTGGACGAGAACAAAACGACTCCGATTCGGGTTTGTCCATTTCTGATGTTAAACCGGCTGACAATCGCTCTCACAAAGTTGAGGCATCGTCGGAAGTTCCCTCTGCCATAAGCCTCGATACTTCCTGAACCATCGATGATGAAAGCCAAGTCGACCCGAGCACGGCAGCCTAAGAAAATAAGGAAAGTTTGTTCAGCACTACTACTGTCATAAATAGAGTGACATTAAAATAGGGATAAAGATTGGGGAGATTTTATATTTTCTGCTTATTAGGGGAAGGGGGAGGAAAGACGTATTTTTTAATGGAGTTTACGTTACATCATTTACCTCTTCCAGGTGGTAAACGAGGTCTTACTGGACGAACAGGCCGTGCACCTGTGAAAAAGAAAACGGTATGTTTTGTTGCGAATTATATCACTACATACTTTTTACTACGACAAGGAATGACAAGCAAAACAGACAGACAGACAGACAGACAGACAGACAGACAGACAGGCAAATGACAGACAGACAGAAAGACAGACAGACTGACTGACTGACTAACGGACAGACAGAGAGATAGGCAGGCAGGCAGAGTGACAGGCATACATGGTAGGCAGGCATAAAGAGAGACATGCAGACAGGCAGACAGGAAGACAGACAAATAGACAGACAGACAGACAGACAGACAGACAGGCAGGCGCAAACAGGCAGACAGGGAAACAATATGTTTCGCAGTTTTTGTAGCACAATACACTAAATTTATCCCACACGTTTAGATTTTAATTTCAACATTTGCCCATAGTTTAACTTTAACGTAAAAATTACATATAAATGAACGACTTTCAGTAGTACCTCTACAAGCTCGTCGTTGAATGGTGTTCACAATGGAGCCCAGGTTCCTAAAGCCTGCCGTCAGCACGTGACGTCGGTCTCCTGCCGCAATTTGGTACAACTGCCTTCTGTTGAATTTCCGACCGATTCCCACCGCGTAGCATTTGATGTTCCTCCGACGGAACAACTGAGCAGGGGAATTGACATTGTCGTACGATCGACCGTCTGTCATCACTATGGCAACCTAAACAAATAGACCACATTCGAAATTTACAATCATTTTTTGCATGGTTATCATCATCATCATCATCATCATTTTCATCTTGATTTAAGTTCTATTTTGAACTTATAAGCAATTCTCTTTTCGACAAACCAAGACCAGTTACCTTACGAACTCCTCTCCGTGCGTATCTGAACACCCGGCTATAACAATACCGCATAGCATATCCGGTCTTCGTACCACCCCTGGGGTATCTTATACGGTTGATAGCATTCAGAATCTGAGACTTCCGACGATATCGTCTAAAGTCGAAGATAAGCCGAGGCCTGGACGAGTACAAAACGATTCCGATTCGGGTTTGTCCATTTCTGATGTTAAACCGGCTGACAATCGCTTTCACAAAGTTGAGGCATCTTCGGAAGTTTCCTTTGCCATAAGCCTCAATACTTCCTGAACCATCGATGACGAAAGCCAAGTCGACCCGAGCACGGCAGCCTGAGAAAATAAGGAAAGTTTGTTCAGCACTACTACTGTCATAAATAAAATGTCGTTAAAATAGGGATAAAGATTGGGAGACTTATATTTTCTGCTAGTTAGGGGAAGGGGGAGGAAAGACATATTTTTGAATGGGATTTACGTTACATCATTTACCTCTTCCAGGTGGTAAACGAGGTCTTACTGGACGAACAGGCCGTGCACCTGTAAAAAATACACAGTACGTTTTGTTGAGAATTATATCACTACATATTTCTTCATAAGACAAATAACCATAAGCAATAAAACAGACAAACAGACAGAGGGGTGGAAAGACGGAAAAACAGTCAGTCAGGCAGACATACAGACAAACAAACAGGGTAACAATATGTTTCGCGGTTTTAGTAGGATTGAGCTTTACTGACATTTATCCCACATGTTTGAATTTTAATTGTAAAACAGACAGAGAGACAAATAGACAGGCAGGCAGACAGACAGGCTGGGGGCAAACAGACAGAGAGACAAATAGACAGGCAGACAGACGGACAGATAGACAGGGAAACAATATGTTTCGTAGATTCAGTACGATGAGACATTTTAGATTTTAATTGCAACATTTGCCCATAGTTTAACTTTAACGTAAAAATTATTTGATAAACGAACTACTTTTAGTAGTACCTCTACAAGCTCGTCGTTGAATGGTGTTGACAATGGATCCCAGGTTCCTAAAACCTGCCGTCAGCACGTGACGTCGGTCTCCTGCTGCAATTTGGTACAACTGCCTTCTGTTGAATTTTCGACCGATTCCCACCGCGTAACATTTGATGTTCTTCCGACGGAACAACTGAGCAGGGGAATTGACATTGTCGTATGATCGACCGTCTGTCATCACTATGGCAACCTAAAATATAATTGAATGCGATTTCATTTTTGCATGAAATTAGATCAAGATCTCTCACATCATCATCGTTTTCGTCGTCATGTAAGTCATCGTCATCATTACCTGCATATGAAACTAAAGTTTTGTGTTAGTTTAATACTTTTCGTGCTGAATTTTCCCAAAAAAAAATCGCAGATTTTTACCGTTGCTCTGTTTTCTCAGTGCTACGATGCTAAATTTCCCTAAAATTGGATAGAATAGCACATTTTCATACTAGAGCAAGATTTTGACGAAGATTCCATACTTTGTCGCAAGCGCGTAGGGAAAAATTTCACATCCTTGCTTATGGCCGGAAAAGTTAATTGGTCTTAATCAATGATTAATTATAGGTATATTGGCCTGTGTTACCAGCAATTTTGCACCCAAAACTGACCATGTTTTTACGATTAGCTCTGTCAGAATGCAGTCGATATACAAAGTAGAGAATCCAGGGAAAAGATCTATCGTAGCTCCTCTGATATGCAAATTGCTGACGTCACAAGTGTTTCAATGACTGCTCCTCCAAATCCCGTAATAATCTGGGTTTAGCATAATGAGGGTTAAAATTAGCCATCATTGATAAAAAAAATTGATATTCTTTGAAGGCAAACCGACAAGACTTACCTTACGAACTCCTCTCCGCGCGTATCTGAATACCCGGCTATAACAATACCGCATAGCGTATCCGGTCTTCGTACCACCCCTGGGGTATCTTATACGGTTGATAGCATTCAGAATCTGAGACTTCCGACGATATCGTCTAAAGTCGAAGATAAGCCGAGGCCTGGACGAGTACAAAACGATTCCGATTCGGGTTTGTCCATTTCCGATGTTAAACCGGCTGACAATCGCTTTCACAAAGTTGAGGCATCTTCGGAAGTTTCCTTTGCCATAAGCCTCAATACTTCCTGAACCATCGATGACGAAAGCCAAGTCGACCCGGGCACGGCACGCTAGGTATAAAAATAATATAACGAGTAGGTTATTGATTCTATATATACATGTGAAAACCGGAACGTTATTTCTTATGACCATTTTGGTATTTTTCTTACTCAGTAAATTGTAATTTTTAAGTCTGTTGCGTCTTGAAGTAATTTTGAGCGTCACAGAAACGACTTTTAAGTCGTTTAAATCGTGGCTAGTAAAGGTTAAGTCTGTATACGAGCCTAGTGGCCCATCAGGCCGGAGCTTATCCCGGTTTCCGTAGCATGAAGCGACTAGGAGTATTTCTACTCCCCCTGGATGGGATGTTAGTCCATCGTAGGGTTACCCCCAGCAGTAAATTCGCCGGCACCCATTTATACACCTGGGTGAAGAGAGGCACTATGAGAGTAAAGTGTCTTACCCTAGAACACAACACAGTGCCCCGGCCAGGGCTCGAACCCAGACCGCCCGATCCGGAGTCCAGCTCACTAACCATAAGGCCACCGACCGCACCTCCCTTTAAATCGTGACTATACGCAAAATTCGTGATTCGTAGTGCAAAAAACCACGCAAGTTGCGGCAGCATGTTGCACAAAGTAGACGGCATTTGCTCAACTTATTGCAAAATGTTGCCGCAACCTACAACACGGGTGGCTACCCGCTGAAGAATTGTTTTCAACTTGCAATGCAACATTGGTGCTCGACAAGCTGCAAAAGATTGTTGATCGCATTACTTGGCCTTTAGCCTTAAGAATCTACTAGTCTGCGCCGAAAAGTGGATCACGAAACTCAGTTATTGATTATTAGCTCAAATCTTAATCAGGTGCCGGTTTTTCAAAGAGCGGGTAACTCTATCAACTGGATAAGAGTTATCCGCTTTTTGAACTAGCCGCCGATTTAGACCAAAATAAAGTAGTTTACTTTTCGAGCGTCAGCACCTCCACAGGCAAACAACCGGAGTAAACAACTGGTTTCTTGAATATGTGCTTGCTTGTGAAAGAATCGTCTTGCTCTCGGTTGTTAGCCACCGAGATTGCCAACTTATACAAGAGCTGGTATTCACTTTTTCAATTTAAAGTGGTAGCTAAAATTCAGCAACAAGTGCTTGATTCATGGTAATGTAAGCTAGATTACTCGGGAAAGGAGCAGCGTTCCCCCAACCCCCCCCCCCCCCCCCCCCCCCCCCCGCTAAATCCTGTTTGTAAGGGAGACTTACATTTGCTGAGACATCTCTTTTCACATTCGCCCTTGGTCTTAAAGTTATTAGCATTTCCTCTACACCCGCCATAAATGAACATCTCGCATCTTCCTTTAGCTTTGTTAAAATACCATCTTCGAAATGCCGCTCTGCAGGGGCCAGTGACCTTCGGGAGGTTACAAACGGAACGCCAACCCGCTTTTTAAAAGACGGAGAAAAAAATGGTATTAATGAGGGCTATTTGGCCAAGAAGAATCTCATCAAAACGTTGACTTATTTTCAAAATACGCACAAATTATGTCGAACTAAGTCTTCGGCATTTTGACATTCTCTCGGGCCCAAGTGCTAACTGTCGTCCCTAATGATGAAATGCTGATGCTCGAAAAGTCAGATGTGAAAATATATTCCCTGGCGGTTAAATTAACTTTATTTACTGAAGCCAACCTATTGAAACCTTACCTCGCGGTCGGGGAACTGATCTTCCTAAAAACGAGAGAAATAAAACAAATCAAATGATAGCCAATCCCAAGGCCTCGAACATAATAACTGCTTCAGAACGATTTTCATTCGAGTGTCGAAAGTAATTCGCATTTGCTTCGGTTTTGCATTACTACGCTTGGTGATTGGTTTAAAGAAACTCGCGCCACTTTCTCAGCCAATCAGAATTAAAACCAAAACCAAACGTGAGTTGCTCACGCACGTTTTTTCCGCGCTTCGTGGCAGCTACTTTTGCTTCAAGTTTTGATTGGTTCTCTGGATTGTCTGTCTCCTTTGTGATTTCCCAGAGTGATTACTTTCGTCTTAGTTTTATTTTACGACACAAATAACACTGCTCTAATTGCTAACGTTTAAATATTATACCGAATACTTTTCTTAGTACAATGTCACATTTGAACGCTTTTTGTAATCACTACACAGTAAACGGTTGGACGCATTTTGGTCTACAATTTTAACTTGAACTCTAGCTTAGCTCGACCGGCTATCAAAAAATAGAATGAGAATTATTTCAATTATCATACTAAAAAAGTGCTTATTTATGGTTAAGAAGTAATTGGAGCCTGTTCTAAGGAGCCCTATAAACTGGTTCATATTACCGTTATCAACATTAACTATTCACGCGCTCCTCTGCGGCTACGGGCAAAACAAAACTCGCGCGTCTGTAAACGAAAGCTCTGTAGATACGCTAAAACGTCGTTTTCTCTCGCAAGGCGTGCGAGGCTCGCGCAAAGATCGGCGCTTCGTGTCTTCAGCTAAGCAATTTAGAGATTTTAGAGAAAAAACCCCGACCGTTTTGCAGTCTAGTTCACGAATTAAGTTTGTATCTCTCCCCAGTCCTACTCTACGCCTTTGCGCTCTCACCAGACCCTCTGATCTTCGGAAACAGTATACTTTAAGCTTTTGTAAAACCAGGTACTGTTTTGCGCTTTATACTTTTAGCTTCTGACTATATTCTTAGTGTTTCTCGACCTATAAAGTCCTTTAAATAAAATTACAAGGCAATTAGAGTGGACTTCAGCAACGATGCTACTCAGAGAGGCAAATAATCAAGTGAGTCTTTTGTTGCTGGGGGCTGTTTTCATACTAGTTATGGACAGATAACTCGCCTTTGATCAGGCAGGCTTATCTACCCGAAACGGTACTTTATAATTATTTCGCCGAGTGAGAAAAGGGGAAGGATACAATACCTAAGATCGTAACACGCCTTAAAGCTCTAAAAAGGCCGTTTACACGACAGAGAAAATTGGGTACAGACCCGTTAAAAAATCGGTCCGGACCCGATCACTTTTGTAGAGAAACAGTAAACTTAACGCGGGGTCATAGGTGCTTATGGCCTCGTGTTAAGTTGACTTTTTCTCAACAAAAGTGGTCGGGGGTGGACCGAATTTTTGACGGGTCCGTACCCAATCTTTTCAAAGGCAGTTTACACGAGCAAAACATTTGGAACGGTTCCAATGAAAATTGACTGTTTACACGCGCAAGTTTTGTAATGGAACGGATCAAAAAGGGCACGGAACCGTTGCAACTTTTTTGTTCGTGTAAACGGCCCTTAAGTTTGCGTTCGAGCCTAGTGACCCACCAGGCCGGAGCTTATCCCGGTTTCTGTAGCGACAAATGTATTAAGTAGACTTATTAACCGTCTCTACCGTGAACAGCAATATAATTACCACTGTAAACAATAGCTCTTCATCAAACCGCGTGCTTGACTTACCATGCACCTCCCATGACTGGTACCTGAGTAAAAACATATAAACATTACTTTTACAAGAAATTTCCGTGGACGTTCTTTTTACACAAAGCACTAGTATTGTTTAAAACAAATTTATTTTTTTTCAGTCGATGTATGCTGACTGTGTTAAGGATCTTAACATCCGTTTGAGGTATCTCTATATATTTGCGTCTCTGCCTAATACTTCGATCTCTTTAAAAAATCTTTTAGGATTATTATTTTTAATCATAATATTATAACAGTTTATTGAATAAAACTCGAAGAATAGCATCAAAACTGTATTTTTTTTATTTTTTTAACCTCTTTTCTCCCGAATGTTCAAGTTCAGAATAAATTAATGGAAAGAAAAGGAAAGAAATCCCAAATTTAAGATATTGAACATACTGGAATATTACCGCATAAAAAGACACGATAGTTTTCATTTGAATTATCACACACTAGGGTTTCATCCATAGACTCGGTTTGATCCACATGTGAGCCACAAGAAAGCACTACTCGGTAGCTTTCACATGAATGGTGACACACTGGGGTTCCATCCATGCATAGACTTAAAAGTTAGAACCACTTTGTACAACATAATAAACAGTACCACATGAAAGTACTGCTCAATATCTTTCATTTGAATGGTCACATACTAGGGTTTCATCCACAGACTAAAAAGTTTGAACCACTTTGTACAACATAATAAACAGTACCACATGAAAGCACTGCTCGTTAGCTTTTACATGAATGGTCACATACTGGGGTTTCATCCACAGACCGAAAAGAAACGGTTAAAAATATGACGAATCATAGAGAGAATTCAATTTTGCCAACCTTAATTGAAAGCCATAAAAAGAGGCAATTTGGATAAACCAAGACAAATTAAAACTGCTAAACTTGTAAGTAATTGATGTACAGTTTTGATACGTGAGGTAAAAGTTTGCCGCTCAGAACCAAACCAGATTTCAGCTTCGGTTCAGAAAATGCTTTTTACTGATAGTCGGTGCGAAAGAAATTCTTCTTTTTTTCACTTTCACCTTTTACACAGATCATCAAACAAAGATTGTAGGAGAAGGGGTGTTTAGTAGTTACGCCACAATTCAAACAAATTTTTACACTTATATTTATAAACTTTCTAAGGTAGGACCTGCTGGACTTTCTCACAGCAAATAAAAGTTCATTGCCCTTACTCATATTAATCGAGTCTATAGCAAGTTGTATTTTCTCTAGAAGATTGTTCAGTGAATTCGTTTAATAAGGGAACTGATTTTGGCTACATCCTTTCTAATTTTCTTTTAATATTCAAGTTATACAACAACAGGAGCACATAACTGGTTAATCTATAAATCAATGAATAATTTATGCGACGAACAATGGTGGAAACTTCGCCGGAATCGAAAAGCTCGTGAAGTCATAGCGAATTTCTCTGGGGATTCTTTGCAACAAAGAATTGGTTCAACTTTACCAGTAACTGAAATTAAATTTATACTAGAAATTAGCAAACGTTTTTGAGGTCGACTCTGTACGGTTCTAAAGAAAACAATTCCAGTGGAAGTTTTGAATTATAATTGCTACAAATCAGTAAGGCCGACCAAAGGAATTTTCAAGCGTTGCTATTATATCTGGCGTTTTTAAAACCTGTGAAACATACAGTATATAGAGTTTGGACATTTTGTCATCTTTTTAGACATTTTTCACCAAGAAACGATACAAATGTATTATAAACAATTCTGTGAACGGATCGATTAATTTTTTCCTTGTCAAACTTTGAAAATTAGTATACCAAATTGTAGACAATAGATTGTTAATGTATAGAATGGTATACTTACAGCTGAAGAAGAAATATCGAGAAAGCTAGCGCACGTATCCAGCCCATCGCTTTACTAAAGACGATATCGTGAACACGACATTTTCAAACTGGTGAAACACACCACGCAACTGAGCGTACCAGCTAAGTAATAATCTTAAAAGAAAAAACAATGTTAATAAATTACTTCACGCGTTCGACGACCCGATTTGTTTTACAAATAAACGGACAAACTTTCAGCTTTGATGCGAGGTTTTGACCCCGTGAAACTTCTCTTACATTCAGTAACTGAAAAAATTGAGCAAAAGAAAATTTGGCAAGCAACCATTTAGCGGCTCGTAGATCGTGTTAATTCTAGTGAGTTTCTGCAAAGATGATTTTTATTCTTAAACATATTTGTCTTATTTAAAAATAAACTGAAAGGTGTTGGGGGGCGTGGGAGGGGAGGGTAAAGGGACAATATAACAATACGTTCTGCGCAGCTCCAAGTCAAGGTTTTTCAGAGGCTCACGTGATGTGATTTCATTGATTTTTATTTAATATAAGACCGTATAACGAAAGTGATTACAAAAAGAAGAGCTGTTTGATTTTGGTGCTTTGGCTACGCAAAAATCTTTCTAAGGTGACTCTCCCGAGTCCCGACACGTGAAATTAAATATACAATATGAACAACGTTCACTCTGCCCGATTTTCGAAGTTCGTCGAATTTACTTTCTAGTTCATCAAATAGAAACATACCTTAAATAATCACACCCAGCAAGACGCAGACACTGGAAACGAGATCACCGCACGCGCGCGCTCAATTTGGCGGGAAAGTGGAAGCTGTTGTCTTGTTCGATCTTGTCTTGTTGAACCTTCGTTCGACATTTCGGAAGATAGGTAAGCTATTTAATTTTTTTTTATTTCCCAAGAGAATATGTAGAGCTCCCCTCTCTTGTTCACAAAATGGCACATTTACTTTCCAGTTCAATATCATTTTAAAAGCTTTATTTCTTCAATAGTTAATTTATTTTTACAGTTTTCAGAGCCTTGAAATGTGGACACAGTCGACTCACTTCTGTTCGGCACGTTCGAGCGGCACCAACGTGAAAGCTGGAAAGTAGAAAGCCCGAGAGCTTGGAACAACAACGAAACAGCGGACACTGCAACAATCGGAACAACAACATCTTAGCAACAAAGATTTGGCGTGAGTTTGTATAATTATAAGACATAAATCTATACAAGTTGTATAAAGCTTAACTGGCGAGTGAGAACTTCATGCTCAGTACTTAATTGTATCGCTATAGTGTAACTTTACATTGAAGTTATTTCTGTTTGGTGTTTCTTACAGAAAACTAGTACCAGTACGGCCTTCAGCGACACATTGTATACTCGTCTAATAATTCTTTATTACAGAATGTGGGTGAATTTTAATACCGAGAAGTCCTTAAAATTATAGAGAAGTCAGTTTCTCACGAACTCAAGTTTCTCGCAGTGGATAAAATAATTTCTACAAGTTTGGGCAAAATGAAGGAATTCCGTATCTATAGTCAAGGATATTCTATGTTTCTCGACAAAGTTTGGGAATTTTATCGTAGGGTTACTATAGGCCTATAGGTTTTGTTAACGAGTGTTGCTAATAACGACCGTCTGTCGTGGTCAATTAAAATTCATTTTAACAGAAGAAATTGAAGCAGTTTGATCAGTTTAGTACATGTAGCTTGAAAATATAAACAAACATATATTCGTGTAGCGCTTATAATATTAAAGTCATATTCGAAAGCGCTTTAAATGAAATAGAAACTATAAAAACGCAAGTAACAGTAAGGTTAATTAAACTATATAGAATATTATGAATACACTAAAATGTTTTCCTACTTTAAAACGGACAAGTGGGCCCAGATCCACTGTGCACAGCGCGATGCACAGTTTCGATCGATTGTCGGCAAATAATGGCAACGAAGGCTTAAAACAATCTCAATTGAACATCAGAGAATATCAAGACAATACGACAAGATCTTGCCTGGCTTTACAGTGCTGAAAAACTGAAGTATTATTGAAAGCTCTTTCCAGATGTAGTTCATGACTTACTGAGAAGGGACACGTACCCTTTTAAGAGGCGAAAAATAAGGGAACACGATTTTCGAAATAAGAAAAAAAAGTACTAAAGACTTGAAGTCACTTGTCTCCGACGAAAACAGTAGATAGAAGTCGATGACCGTTCCTTACTATTAATTATAGACGTTTCACTTAAAACGTCTGTGGCGCCTGTAGAGTATATAGTGTACGCGTCGCGTGTCTATACTGAACGGCTTTAAGGACTGCGACGACAAAGTCAAAAAAATGTACTACTAGTGCGTCGTTTGGAGTCACTAACAGACGATGTCCAATGATATGTCTGACGATAAATTCGTCTGCTTGATTTCTCGTTTATGAGGCTAGAGGTCCTATAATTCTTTTAGATGTACCCGACAACTAAGTGGTCTCAAATGTAACTAATATCAATTAGCATAGCACTCTTATGTTCCCTTGCTAGCTGTATTTGCCAATTTCTCACGCTCGATACCGTAATTACTGTCACACCAAGATGGGGTTCAACAAATTTATTGACAAAATAACTAACATGAGACCCCCCTACCCTTTCACCTTAAGGTTGGGAAGGGTGGGTTGTCAAGACCTAACGCTATGAGATTGTCCAACAACTAACCTAATGCAAAGCACATGTACGGATCACATGATCAATCTGGCCAGTGGCTGTTAGCCATTAATTACATTTATTAACATAAATTAATACTACCCATTAAATCTTGGTATTACTCGGTTCCGTGGAATTAACTATTCTAAATTCAATAATCTAAAACATAAACAGTGATATTTATTTATTTATTTATTTATATGCAATATTTCAACAGGCCACCCAATTCAGCGTAGGCTGGTTTAAATGGGGGCCTGCAAACAATTTACAAGACATACATTTCAATACATTACATCACATTACATAAACTCATTACAATTACATTTCATGCAGAAAAAAGGCGAAATAGTGCAAAGCTATTTACAAAGATACTGTTTCAATTTTGTTTTAAAATTAGTTAGAGAAGTTATACTTCTCAGATAGGCCGGAAGTGTCTTCCATACTTTGGCACCGTTATACAAAAAAGAGCTCTGAAATTTAGATGTTTTAGCCAGAGGTAAACGGATTTGGTCTTTATGTCTAGTATTGTAAGTATGGAAGTCACGAGAAAAGGAGAATTGGTTAAGAAGATAAACAGGTGCTAGGCCATGCAGGCACTTAAAAACAAGTAAAGAAATTTGATAATTGCGGCGCGCCTCTAGCGAAGGCCATCTTAGCGTATTACGAACTTCAGACTGCTGAACAATTCTGGACTCAATTATGCTAACAGCACGCCGCTGCAGCCTGTCGAGATAGCTGCGGTTAGTCTGTCCGCAGCCACCCCAGACAGCAGAGCAGTAGTCAAACAATGGAAGTACCATAGACTCATACAATGTGATGCAAGCCTCTCGAGGAACGACCCTACGGGCTTTCCGCAGCATGCCCAACCTGGATGATATTTTGGAGGATATAGTCAATATGGTCGTTCCAAGAGAGGGTTGGGTCAAGCATGACTCCAAGATACTTAAACTGATAGACTCTGCCGAGAATGTTATTGCGCGCATGGACAGTAAAGCTATTTACCCTGCTAAGGCGTTGGTGCGTGCCAACTAACATGATCTTTGTCTTACTATAGTTAAGAAACAGAAAATTACTTTCTAACCAACTAACAATGCTGCCAAGGTCTTCGGTCAAATGATGTTCAATATCAGAGATAGAATTGCTGCTGTAAAATAGCAGTGTGTCATCAGCATAGAGCTGTATTTCACAGTTATTAACTACAGATGGAAGATCGTTAATATATGCTATGAAAAGCAGCGGGCACAACAAACAACTGCGTGAAGTCAATGTATTCATAATTGCACCTTTCCCGTTAACCAATGCTGAACAAAACACTTCCTGTTTCCTTTCAACAGATTTAGGGAGGAGAAAAAGTCTCTCTTTTAATTGTGATTTGGATTGTATAATTTTATTAACTGAAACATTTTTAAGCTACGCATAATTAAGTTGGTATGTTTGTGCAGCTGATATCTGAATTTTGAAGGCTGTAATAGGCAAAGGAACCTTTACTCATTCAATTTTTCAACAGGCTTTTCTGTTCTTTATCTTGTACTTCGATCGTAGATGCACTTTAGTCTGCGTTCCACCTTAGTGACCCATAACAAGCCGGAGGTTATCCCAGTTTCAGTTTCTAGGAGTATTTCTACTCCCCCCCCCCCCCCCCCCCCTAGATGTGATACTATTCCATCGCAGGGTTACCCCCAGCATCAAATTCGTCGGTATCCATTTATTCACCTGTGTGGAGACAGGCGCTATAGAGTAAAGTGTCTTGCCCAAGAACACAACGCAGTGCCCCGACTAGGGCTCGAACAAGGACCGCTCGATCCCGAGTCTAGCGCACTACACATTAGGCCACCGCGCCTCCCAAGCTGCACTTCAAACTACACACCCGAGCAGACGGTCGGACATTTTTTAAGTCTATGCCGGGTCGTCCGATGAAAACAGTAGATAAAAGTCGATGACCGTTCCTTACTATTAATTATAGACGTTTCACTTCAAATGTCTGTGGCGCCTGTAGAGTATATAGTGCACGCGTCCCGTGTCTATACTGAACGGCTTTAATGACTGCGACGACAAAATAAAATGTAATATAGTGCGTCGTTTGGAGTCACTAACAGACGATGTCCAATGATATGTCTGACGATAAATTCGTCTGCTTGATTTCTCGTTTAGGAGGTTAGAGGCCCTATAATTCTTTTAGATGTACCCGACAACTAAGGGGTCTCGAATATAACTAATATCGATTAGCATAGCACTCTTATGTTCCCTTGCTAGCTGTGTTTGCCAATTTCTCACGCTCGATATCGTATTAAATCTTGGTATTACTCGGTTCCGTGGGACTACCTATTCTAAATTCAATAATCTAAAACATAAACAGTGATCACAACAAACAACTGCGTGAAGTCAATGTATTCATAATTGCACCTAACCAATGCTGAATGAAACACTTCCTGTTTCCTTTCAGTGGATTTGGGGAAGAGAAAAAGTCTTTCTTTTAATTGTGATTTGGATTGTATAATTTTATTAACTGAAACATTTTTAAGCTACGCATAATTAAGTTGGTATGTTTTGTGCAGCTGATATTGGAATTTTGAGGAAAGGCTGTGATAGGCAAGGAACCTAAAGTCATTCAATTTTTCAACAGGCTTTTGTTCTTTATAGTTTCTTTATCTTATACTTCGATCTTTAGTATTTAAAGTCTGCGTTCGACCCTAGTGGCCCATCAGGCCGGAGCTTATATCCTGGTTTCAGTAGCATGAAATGTCGAGGAGTATTTCTACTCCCCCCTGTATGGGATGCTAGTCCATCGCAGGGTTACCCCCAGCAGTAAATTCGCCAGTACCCATTTATACACCTGGATGGAGAGAGGCGCTATAGAGTGAAGTGTCTTGCCCAAGAACACAACGCAGTGCTCCGACAAGGGCTCGAAAAGGACCGCTCGATCCGGAATCCAGCGCACTACACATTAGGCCACCGCGCCTCCCAAGCTGCACTTCAGTCGGTGGCGATTTTGTCTCCGGCTGAAACTACACACCCGAGCAGACGGTCGGACATTTTTAAGTCTATGCCGGGTCGTCCAAAATCTAAAAATGGGGACGTTTTTCTTGGCTGTCGGTGGACAATCGAGACTTTCGTAGGCCACGGTCAGTTTCTGTTTTACTTTTTCTCAGATCGTCGAGGAGAGAAACAAGCGGAAAATGGACGCGCGAAAAACAAACCGGAACTGAAACATGGACACGCGCGAAAATTGGCGCCAATCTACGCGATCTTCCTTCCTAACTCGTAAAAAATATATTCAGTTATTTCTAAAATGTTTTGATTTTGACACGACTTCTCAACATGATAAATCGGCTCTCTACCAGACTCTCTACCAGACTTACGGGATCAACACCTTCAATTAGGGTCAACAAACAATCCGCTGAAAATGTCGTATTTTGCGATTAGTTAAATCACTGAAAATTGGTCTACATTAATATTTTACCGTAGCGAGCCGAAATGATTGACATGTCAACGTGCTGAAATGCGTGGAGTAGAATGTTATTTTTAAAAGCTTAAGGGATTTGTACATTAGATTTCTCTGGGAGGAGAGATCTTTCTTTTTACGTAATAAATGTTTTCTTCAATAAGCCGACTATGGCTGGTATTTCAACCTACGGCCAAAACTAGCGCAGCAAAACGCTATTTTAAGAAGGGATTTTGTTCATATGATTCGTCTCCGAGAAGTAAGATCTAAAACGTACAATGTAATAGAGGTTGATTTGTTTTCCTAACGCCGAATAAGTACTTGAATCGAGATGTCTCAACTCATGTCAACTCGGTTGATGATGGTAACTACTTTTACTTTCGTTCCGAGCACTTGACTGCAAGTTTGTATAATTTTTGTTAAAATAATACGTTACCTTACAGAGCTATTTACCTTGTCTATTTATCTTCTAAGATCCGGAAACAACACACTGACACAACAAAAGAAAATGCTTCACTTCATTCTACTGTGTAGCGCAAAATAATCACGGCCATGTTTGCAAGAAGGCAAGTTAATTGCATTCCTAAGAAAGTAAATTCGGCTTAATGGAATTGAAATTACGTGGATAAAAGAAAGGGCACGGTACTGGTCTGACCTAAAATAAACTCTATTGGAAAGTTTATTTGTAGTTTTAATGCTGACGAACATGAAAACAAAGAAAAAATGAGTCAGGCCTGGAGGTACTAATTTCTGTGATGTTGTTCGTGTGTACCTTAAGCAAACAAACCAGCACACGAGGCGCCATTAGCATTCACAAAGGCAACACCAGGGTACAATATTGTAGCCTGGAGTTCTTTTGTCTTTGGTGCTTGCTCGTAAATCTCTCGTCTAAAGTGAGCTTTGAAGTGACGTGAATATCAAACAAAAGAGGGGCCCGCCGATTCCTTTGTAAAAATGCTAATATCATAATCACCCCCTGAAGGGGTCATTAAGATTAGGCCTTGAGCGTTAATGCTGTATTTAGAAGGATTACTGCATAGATTAATGTTATCTTGTGAACTCTCGAGGTTGGTTGTTCGTCATCTGACGGCAGTTGGCACTTAAAGAGCATATATTTAGCTCAAGATCCGTTAAAAGGGATTGCAGTGCGATTAAATTGTCATTCAGTTACAAAAGTTGCAGCGACGGCGCGAAGAACGTAGCGACTCTACATTCGCGCGCCATAACTTCAGTAACTTTAGAGAAAATTGGGAACAAGGACCAGGGTAGACACATTGAAACTGTTGAAATCATCTTAAAGTGAATTCTAACATGGAAATTGCCACAAGCGGCCTGCCTGGGAGCAAACGAAGATACACCGACAGAAGAAAGAAAGAAAAGCTTCGCAGATGTGGCTCTGCGAGTAATCTTTCGTTTCCGCACTTCTATAATCTTGGTTATCATTACAACAGGCGGCATACAACACCCGCGGAAAAAGCAGCTCCTCCAACTATTGTCATCGATTGTGCTAAAGACGAACACGACGAACACGACGAACTCGACAAGCTAAATAACAACTACATGTATGACGAAGGCTTTTTGAATCCTTCCTATGCGTTAGACGCTGCTGTGGCGAGCAACGATTCTCGCTTGCTTCACGGCATTTTAAGCGCTGGGAACATCATGTTGGATACTCTAAACGCAAGCGGTGGAACCGCCATGCACGAAGCAGCTTTTCAAGGCAAAGTTAGATGTTTAGAGGTGTTTTTGAAGTTCGGTGCTTCGGTAGACATTAGAGACAAAGAAGGCTGGACGCCTCTGCACGCCGCTGTCTGCGGAGGCGATATCAGAGCTGTGATTTTTCTCATTCGGAATGGAGCGAACTTACAAGCTTGCACCAAAGAAGGACTTACGCCTGTAGAGATCGCAATGGACAACAAGGACAAAAAAATGGTAAAAGCGCTTTCTCTGTTAACAAAGGGAAACAAGCGCTTTCGAATGTTTACTCAGGAAGCATGACTTTCAAGAATGACTGTACATACATTGCGCTTGGCGAATTATAGATAACTTATATTTGCAGTTGAGTCTTCTAAGCAGCTAATAGGATGATATTTAGTAGTCAAATAACATTAAGAAGCACTAAAATTAAAATCATCGGCTGTCGCCAAAATGTAAGCACATGTAGGAACAGCTTAATACCATACACCCTTGTGAAAAGTTTAAGAGCGTTTCCTGATTCTTTCTCTACCTAGTTTCACGGGTATTTTAGCCCTTTCATTTCTAAGAAGATGGTGGCCAAACTACCACATGAAAGTACTGCTGGATAGCTTTCATTTAAATTGAGATACTAAGGCTTCATTTTATGGCCTTCAAGTTTGAACTACGTACATTTATTGACTCAATTGAGACTCGAGGTTTAATCAGTAGGAGTGAAACAGTTTTGTTCGATTAAAAATGCAGCTTTACACTTCCTTAGCGGAAGGAAGAAATAGAACAAGTTAGGGTCTTATTATGACTGATCTAACAATATCGCTACTGAATCGGAACCCACAGGATTACTCATCCATATTTTTAGAACTCTGCGCCTTCAGAATAGTCAGAAATATTAATTTCTTATATACATTAAGAACAATAAGGGAATTGCACCGTCAAATGTAACTTTGAAAGAGGTTTTTTAAGCAATGAAGTCATTTAGTTACGTCCCGCATTGGACCGTTTTATTCAAGTACATAAATAACGTATTAACATATATCTGACGAATAACTCCACTGATAAAAGTAGATGTTTTATGGAGCATGTGAATTTTAAATTAAGACGTTTGTATAAATACATAAATATTTTTTTCGGAGATTTCAATGAAGTAAATAGATGACGTAGAAAACCCAGCAATGAGGAGCAATACAGCTCGCTAGCTATAAGGCAATTCTATTTGTATATTAATTAAAAAGAAAAAAATTACAAAGCTATCATGTAATATAGTAAAATGGTTTAACAAATGATACTAAATAAGATGTACATAACAAAACTTGACTTGAATTGATTTTTTGCAATTTCAGTGATATAAGAAATGAATAAAATCGTGAACGTTCGTTCGTGCAGTTTGTTTGTTTAAAATTTTCCTTGTTTCACCACAAAGACCTCACGCGGGGGATGTCGTTCCGAGCCAGTGCGCCTTGAACCGTTGAAACCCAAAGCTCAAACTCTGAATTCTCCTTACTAATTTACATACATTTTTTGAATGTCACTTCTGAGAATTTAGCGGTTTATCAATGTAATCTTCTTTAGTTGTCGATTTTCTTTTATTCTCGTCAACAATGTATCGATATTGTAAAAAGAAATTTGATCGATGTTGCATGATCATGTTGGATTTAAGGGGGTTTATACTTGAAGAAACTTAGTGCTTCGGACGTCATTACTGAGATGAAAATAATTAATAATATACTATGTCATTCGGTTGTGGCTCTTAAGTGCAATAACTAGCCATGATTTAAGATTCAAGGATGTTATGTCGTTTGTTTTTTCTTGAAACAATATTTTACCTCCCAAGTGTCACTTTGTCCGTTTACAGTCACGGCAGCTTTTTGTAGCTGTATTATGGACAACTCAGTTTCGCTGGGTTTATTATGATGCCTCATGAAAAGTTCACTGCAACATTTATTGAAGTAGAACAATTGCCTGAAGTTCGGGTTGCCTACTATGGTTCACACAAGCTTTCGTGAGATTCCAGGTCTTCTACGACTTACTAATATTTTCTTTTGCGTTAGCATTCACTCCCACTATATAACCACCACGTGAAAGTACTGTTTGCCAATCTTCATTTGAATGTTTGCATGCACTGTTGGGTTTAAATTTCACTGATCGGAAGACGTTTAAGTTTGATCCAACTTGTATAGCAAAATAAACAGTGCTACGTAAGGGTGCTGCTCAAATAAGGGTATAACTGCTCAATTGTAGTCTTAAATTAGAATAGTCACACTAGGGTTTTAGCCTCAGACGTAATAGTTAGAAACCCATTATCTGATCTTAACATAATGTTAGATTCGGGAAGTCAAGGATTATGTCAAAACAGGTTTGATTTGAAGGCGTTTTCTAGAGCTCACGTTATTCGTTTCTAATTCGAGAAATTGCTACGTAAAATCTAACGTGATAAATTTATAAAAAAATATCACTTAAAAAGAGAAAATTATTGATCCTCTCTTTTCAAATAAATGCATTGTCATAATATATGCATACTAAAAAAATCAGCCGTAACGACCGGAAGAGATTTTGACAAAACTTTTTAGTTACTAGGTTGTCATTTAATAACTTATTTGTTTCCACACTTGCTAAACTACAAAACTTTATAAGGCCTTGGAGAGTATTTCACGATCACCTACTGCGATCCAAACCTTAAAACCTTAAAATGAATGTACAAAACAGTATTTTCTACAGGTCAGTTTGATGATATGATAAAACTCTCTTGTAAGTACTTAGTGCTTCACTCTTAACAATCAGTTTAGTTCATGTACTTCTATTTCTATGGAAAACTGGCACACTATTCACGGCAAGGCTAATATGCACCTAACCGCATATAAACACTTCAAAATTTTTCTATCCTGTCAATATTTCCCATGAAACTTCGCGGTTATATTATTGTAGACTTGTTATTCGCAGTATTTTCTAGACGTATCGAAAGCATTGTTATTTTCCTGCCGTTCCCACGGGTTTATGCATTGTCATGAAACGCCCGCATTTGTTGCGGTTTTTGTCGCAGGGTTATTATAACTATAAATTGATCTACAACCGATTATTTATTTCCGCTGTATAATGGATGAGTGGATGTATGACGATATCTTCCGACACTCCTGGTGCTTTACGTCATAACACGGTTGGTTGATCCAGTCTTGCGTGGGAATTGTTACTTATTATTGAAGCAGTACTAAAAATTCAGTTGTTTGTGTTGTTGTTGTTGTCGTTGGTGTTATTGTCGTTGTCACGAGAGAGGTGGATAATAGAGGCGCGCATGCTAAGGGATTCCGAAAACAAACTGTTTGTACCTCTTCCACGAACTATTTGAAAGCTAAAGTTACAGTGGTGAAGCTCTCTGGAACAGCCTAGTTGCAATTTCAGGATGATAAAATTTTTTAATCAATTTAAAAACAAAATTTCTACTGAATTCACAACATTGTAAATTACAACACCACAAGACAGTTGACCCCCAAACAAGAGCACTCCAGGGTGTCAGGGGACTGTTTTGGTGTCCATCTACTAATTTTTAACTTCAAATTTTAATTTTAAAATCACATTAAATCTTCAATATTTCTGATTTCTCCAAATTTCACTAATCCTTTCTAGAAATTTTCGAAATCGTATCGTGTAGCATGGAAACTAGGTTACTGGATTGAAGTACAAACATTAGTAACTACAAGTACAAGAAACACAAAACTTATAATTGTCCTGACATACACTTGCAAATTTCTGCAGTTACAAAAAATTGCGTAAAATAAGCGGACAAAAAGCACTGAATTATTATAACAGTAACGGCTTCAATATTGAGCACCAAAAAATGAAGCTGAATAAAAAGAAAAAAGGAAAGTGAATAATTACTGGAAAGAACTCGGTAGTTACTGATTAGTTTTGGATATGGAGCGCCCAAAACAACAATGGTATCAAAAACATTCGACATTATTTTCCGCCCCGGTTTGTTTCCTAGGTGCAGATCGAGAGATAATTATCGTCAAACAACTTCTTGGAACGTGTCGTACATAACGACAATCAACGAGGTCACACCGGTGCCAGGAGAATATATGAGATTGAATTATCAATCTTTAACCCATAACACCACGATAAATTTTCGCACATTCAAGAATTTTGAAATCCAAAATCTACAACAACAACTACACTACGTTTCTCATTGATTTTGTTAAAAAGAAAATGTCGGCTACAAGTAGAGTGGTTTTATTTAACCAACAACATCCAACGATAAGTGCTTTAAATAGTCAAAACTAACACAATGCAATTAGTGTCTGCTAGTATCTATTTGAGTACTTACTATTTTACGGTTGAAGTGAAATCATTCTAATACAATATTAATAAAAGCGAAAGGTCTTTAACGCCGTCAACGTTCAAAACGTTTCTTTTCCTATTTGTATTTTCCGAAATAAAGTTCCCTCCACAAGATCGCTTTTAAATAACATTGAAAGGCTATGTAGAATTTATTCCAAATCTTAAACTGCCTTTAAAAAATCAAGATAATAGACACCTTTACCTTATAGCCACAGGTCATAACGGGTGGTAATTGACTAATCTATTCGTATTTACTGAAAAGGACACCCACAACTGTTAAATAACGGCAGGTATTTTGCCTTCGTTTAGTTTCGTTCCTTGTCGCGTTGTTGTTGGTAGACATGGCAGAAGGAACCCCCGCTAACCCTACTCTTAGCCAGCTAGCTTCAGGTGGAATTTCCTTTCTGAAAGATAGCATTAAGAAGGTAGCACTTCCGCTACAAAATGCCGTCGTAACTGGAGTTGTTTTGGGGTTAAAAGAATTTCTAAACAAGCTGGTCTTCAATTGCCCTGAACGATATTACAAGTTATACAGCATGATGTTCATATTTGTTCCAGCGGTGCTGTTATTCTGCTTTGCTTTGATCATATCAAGATCCTTTTGGAAGATGATGGCGGGATGCTGTCGACTACCCAGGAGTCGGTGGAGAGTTATCTGGCAACGCTCGCGAAAATTCGTGTATCTGTGTAGTTTACCTCCAGTCGTGTGGCTATTGTTTGCTCTATTTGACACTAAATATTACGTCTGCGCGAAACTTGGTTCCTTAGAGGTTCGTCTCAACGACACAGCTCCTCTTAATCAGCCAACACTCTTAGCTGAGTACCAATCAGCCAGTACAGAGTCGCAAATCATCGCATTTCTTCTGCTAACGGTGACTGTCCTTGTTGCAACGATGGTGATCTCTATCGACCGATGCTGCACCAGGGCGGAGACAGGTATCAGCGACGACGAAGAATATATCCACTATCTGGCCGATGAAGAAATCAAGTTGTTCAACATGAAGTTGGAACCTTTGGCAAAAGAGCAAGCTAAGGCGCAAGTAGACGCACTGTTTGAGAAATACGAAGATATTGATGACGCTGTAGAGAAGGTACGACTGATTTCAAAAGACATAGAAGCCGAGTTCCCTTGGGCGACGACCTACGAAGCATGATGTGGTATTACTAGGGAGTTATTAAACTGACAATGCTGTTGCTCAGACGAGTCAAGTTTCTCCCAAGTTGTGTGTCTACGCCATTTGTTACACGAAGTTTGGTTTCCCTTTTCCGCATTTTGAGTAAATGAGGGAAAGGTATTACATCATGACGACGGATCACCCATTAAAAAAAATCCCGGCAACCAGAGATTTTCTCTCGGGCGCATTTTTCTTTTGAAATAAAAAAATAAAAAAATAACCTTTATTTCTCAAGCTGAGAACACGCGCGAGTGGGTGCCTGCCGGCTCGCTACGCGCGCGCGCCGACTCGCGATCGTCTTCGCAGCTTCGCGCGTGTATTCCCAAATGTGAGCCTCTTCGCAGATTACTTCATGATCATCACAGGTTGGCTATCTCCAAACTCATTGCGTGGAAACAGTATTTTATGCGAGGCTAGTTTTACGGCAGCGTTTTTTTTAATCCGTACACCAATGTTACAGGTTTTTAAAAGCAGTTAAAAATCATCCAGTGTGCCATGTCTTATACGATATTGATTCTTAAGGTAAGGCTGGAGTTACCATGAATTTCAATGAAATTTGAAGATCGATAGAAGGGATGGAAGAAAGAAAATTATTTTCGAAACACCAAATGACAGTTGGCCCCCAGGCAAGAGCACCCCAGGTTGACAGTTCACTGTAAATTTTAAACTTTTAATTTTAAAACTACATGAAATCTTCAATATCTCGTATTTCTCTAAATTTTACAAATCCTTTGAGAAAAACTATTTTCTCTCAAACATACTTAAAAACCACACAAAAATTTTCAAAATGCTACAGTTAAAAATCGTATCGTGTAACATAGAAACTAGATTACTGGATTGAAGTACAAACATTAGTAATTACAAGTATAAGAAACACAAAACGCAATTGTCCTGACATAGTCTTTCAAAATTCTGCAATTACCAGAATTGCGTAAAAATAATTAAAAATAAGCGGGCAAAAAGCAATTATTATAACAGTAAAATGTGGCTTCAATATTAAGCACTAAAAAGTGAATCAAAAGAAATAGGAAATTGAGTAATTACTGGAAAGAACTCAGTAGCGACAGACTAGTTTTATATATGGAGTGGCAAAAACAACATTGTTATCAAAAAATATTCGACATTATTTTCTTGGAGATTAGTTTCCCAGGTGCAAAACGAGATATAATTATCACAAAACACTAAGGAGAATATACCAGATTGAATTATCAGAATCTAATTCTTTAACCCATAACACCACGATAAAATTCCGCACATTCAACGAGTTTCAAAATCCGGTAACTTTAATTGCCTGTTACACCACATTTCTGTTTGATTTTGTGAACAAGAAACACAATATTTATAAAGCGAAAGGCCTTTAACGCTGTCATCGAACAAAACGTTTGTTATCTTCCACAAGATCTCAGCATTTGTTTTGATGTCAGAATTTACTCCAATGCAAAAACAAATATTTATCTTTGCTTTATAGCCGCAGGCAAGAACAGGTGGTAATTGAATAATATCGTAATAAAAGGACACTCACAGCCGTGAAATAGCGGCACTAAAACAAGCGCAGGTAGTTTGCGTTCGTTTAGTTCCGTGTCGTTCCGTTTCGTTCCGTGAAGTGTTGTTGTTGGTAAACATGGCAGAAGCAGCCCCCGCTTATCCAAGTCTTAGCCAGCAAGTTTCAAGTGGAATTTCCTCTCTGAAAGATAGCATTAAGAAGGTAGCACTTCCACTACAAAAGGCCGCCCTAACTGCAGTTGTCTTGGCGTTAAAAGAATTTCTTAACAAGCTGGTCCTTAAGTGCCCTGAAGTTGTTTCAGCAGTGCAGTTATTCTGCTTTGCTTTGATGATATCAAGATCCTTTTGGAAGATGATAGCGGGGTGCTGTCGACTTACCAGGAGTCGGTGGAGAGTTATCTGGCAACGCTCGCGAAAATTCGTGTATCTGTGTAGTTTACCTCCAGTTGCGTGGCTATTGTTTGCTCTATTTGACACTAAATATTACGTCTGCGCGAAACTTGGTTCCTTGGAGGTTCGTCTCAACGACACAGCTCCTCTTGGTCAGCCGGCACTCTTAGCTGAGTACCAATCAGCCAGCACAGAGTCACAAATCATCGCGTTTCTTCTGCTATCGGTGACTGCCCTTAATGCAACGATGGTGATCTCTATCGACCGATGCTGCACCAGGGCGGAAACAGGTATTAGCAACGACGAAGATTATGTCCACCATCTTGCCGAAGAACAAATCAAGTTGTTTAACATGAAGTTGGAACCATTGGCTAAAGAGCAAGCTAAGGCGCAAGTAGACGCACTGTTTGAGAAATACAAAGATATTGATGACGCTGCAGAGAAAGCACGAGTGGTAGCAAAAGACATAGAAAACGAGTTCCCTTGGGCGACAACCTACGAAGCATGATGCGATATTGCTAGGGAGTTGTTAAACTGACAATGCTGTTGCTCAGATGAGTCAAGTTTCTCCCAAGTTGTGTGTCTACGCCATTTGTTATAGGAAGTTTGGTTTCCCTTTCCCGCATTCCGAGTAAATGAGCGAAAGATATAACATCATGACGACGGATCACCCATTAAAAAAAAAACACCGGCTACCAGAGATTTTCTCTCGGGCGCATTTTTCTTTTGAAATAAAGAAATAAATAAATTAACCTTTTTTTCTCAAGCTGAGAAACACGCGCGAGTGGGTGCCTGCCGGCTCGCTGCGCGCGCGCGCCGACTTGTTTTCACAACTTCGCGCGTGTATTCCCAAACGTGAGCCTCTTCGCAGGTTTATACTTCATGATCATCACAGGTTGGCTATCTCCAAACTCATTGCGTGGAAACAGTATTTTACGCGAAGCGATTTTTACGGCAGCGTTTTTGAATCCGTACACCAATGTTGCAGGTTTTTAAAAGCAGTTAAAATGCAACAGGTCAAACAGGTTTCTGCAACGAAAATCATGTTTGCGTTAAAAATCATCCAGTGCGCCATGTCTTATACAATATTGATTCTTAAGGTAAGGCTGGAGTTACCATGAATTTCAATGAAATTTGAAGATCGATAGAAGGGTTAGAAGAAAGAAAATTATTTTCAAAACACCAAATGACAGTTGACCCACACGCAAGACCAACCCAGGTTGACAGTTGACTGTAATTCATTTTAAACTTATAATTTTAAAACTACATGAAATCTTCAATAGCTCGTATTTCTCTAAATTTTACAGATCCTTTGAGAAAAAAAGCTATTTCCTCCCAAACATACGTAAAAATCACACAAAAATTTTCACAATGCCACATTGTCGTATCGTGTAACATAGAAACTAGGTTACTGGACTGAAGTACAAACATTAATAATTACAAGTAAAAGAAACACAAAACGCAATTGTCCTGACATAGTCTTTAATTTCAAAATTGTAAAATTGCCAGAATTGCGTAAAAAGCAATTATTATAACAGTAAGATGTGGCTTCAGTATTTAGCGCCAAAAAGTGAATCAAAAGAAATAGGAAATTGAGTAATTACTGGAAAGAACTTGGTAGCGACAGACTAGTTTTATATATGGAGTGCCAAAAACCACATTGCTCAGTATCGAAAAAAATCGGGATTATTTTCTTGGAGGTTAGTTTCCCAGGTGAAGAACGAGATATAATTATCACAAAACAACTCAAGGAGAATATACCAGATTGAATTATCAGAATCTAATTCTTTAACCCATAACACCACGATAAAATTCCGCACATTCAACGAGTTTCAAAATCCGGTAACTTTAATTACCTGTTACACCACATTTCTGTTTGATTTTGTGAACAAGAAATACCATATTTATAAAGCGAAAGGCCTTTAACGCTGTCATCGAACAAAACGTTTGTTATCTTCCACAAGATCTCAACATTTGTTTTGATGTCAGAATTTATTCCAATGCAAAAACAAATATTTATCTTTGCTTTATAGCCGCAAGCAAGAACAGGTGGTAATTGAATAATATTGTAATAAAAGGACACTCACAGCCGTGAAATAGCGGCACTAAAACAAGCGCAGGTAGTTTGCGTTCGTTTAGTTCCGTGTCGTTCAGTTTCGTTCCGTGAAGTGTTGTTGTTGGTAAACATGGCAGAAGCAGCCCCCGCTTATCCAAGTCTTAGCCAGCAAGTTTCAAGTGGAATTTCCTCTCTGAAAGATAGCATTAAGAAGGTAGCACTTCCACTACAAAAGGCCGCCCTAACTGCAGTTGTCTTGGCGTTAAAAGAATTTGTTAACAAGCTGGTCTTTAAGTGCCCTGAACGATATTACAAGTTATACAGCATGATGTTCATATTTGTTCCAGCGGTGCTGTTATTCTGCTTTGGTTTGATCATGTCAAGATCCTTTTGGAAGATGATAGTGGGATGCTGTCGACTTACCAGGAGTCGGTGGAGAGTTATCTGGCAACGCTCGCGAAAATTCGTGTATCTGTGTAGTTTACCTCCAGTTGCGTGGCTATTGTTTGCTCTATTTGACACTAAATATTACGTCTGCGCGAAACTTGGTTCCTTAGAGGTTCGTCTCAACCACACAGCTCCTCTTGATCAGCCGGCACTCTTAGCTGAGCACCAATCAGCCAGTACAGAGTCGCAAATCATCGCATTTCTTCTGCTAACGGTGACTGTCCTTATTGGAACGATGGTGATCTCTATCGACCGATGCTGCACCAGGGCGGAAACAGGTATTAGCAACGACGAAGAATATGTCCACCATCTGGCCGAAGAACAAATCAAGTTGTTCAACATGAAGTTGGAACGATTGGCTAAAGAGCAAGCTAAGGCGCAAGTAGACGCACTGTTTGAGAAATACAAAGATATTGACGACGCTGCAGAGAAAGCACGAGTGGTAGCAAAAGACATAGAAGACGAGTTTCCTTGGGCGACAACCTACGAAGCATGATGCGATATTGCTAGGGAGTTGTTAAACTGACAATGCTTTTGCTCAGAAGAGTTGTGTGTCTCTGCCATTTGTTACTGGAAATTACGTTTTGTTTTCCCGTTCCGAGTAAATAGGGAAAGGTATAACACTTAGCTTGAGGCCCTATGCGCCAACTTGGCGCCAGGGGATAGGTGAAGGTAAAGATAACACCTAGCTACATAACGACGGCTCATCCAGCAAGAAATTTCCCGGCCACCAGAGATTTAAAAGTTCTCCTGGGCGCATTTTTCTTTTGAAAAAAAAAGTAACAATAATAACTGAACGAAAAATAAACCTTTATTTCTCGTTTACTTATCCTCAAGCAGAAACAAGCGCGAGTGGCTCCCTGCCGGTTCTCCACGCGCGCGCGCCGACTCGTTTTCGCGGCTTCGTGCGTGTATTCCAAAACGTGGGCACTTCAACACCTCTACAAACTTATTGCGTGTACAGCGTACATATGGGAGTTTGTACTGGAATGTAGCAAAGATAACCCAGAAACTACAAATGCGTAAAAGAAATACAATGAAAACGCCTTTCCTCCATTCCTTTGTGTACATGTATTACGTGTTGTTTTGGCGTTTTAGGCCGTTTTCAAACGATTTTAGCAACTTTTGTGTCACTGTTTTCCTGTATAATTATACGGTTATGGTCCTCAACTGAAGGCACTTGCGATTTTTCACCACGCACTGATTTGAAACAGGGCCTTAATAATTTCTCTTGCGTAAAACTACTGAGCCTGAGTGACGTAGCCTGACTCTCAGACGGTCCCAGGTCGTTCACCTAAACTCCTTCCTCGATGGAGCCGCGAGAAGAATGGGGAAGAGGATCGGGTCGGTCGTTAATTGTCCCCAGTCTTCCCAATCATTATCCACTTTAATATTTATTTCGCAAAACTACAGCATCGAAGAATCTCGTATCAGAACTGGATCGCTTGCAACGCAAAAATAAACGTTAATTGCTTTAAAAAGCGACTAAAACACTTGACTGAAAAATACGACCCTGTTTTTACAGATAAGTCCTCCTTTCTTGGTCTCTAAAGTGGTGGCAAACGAGGACACATTGTGGCGGAGACATTGTTGCTCATGATGTTTTCTTGGGCGAGCTAACGGGGAAACGTTTGTTGCGGACACAAAATGTTTCTGAAAGAAATCAGAAACATTTTTGTGTCTCGGACAGAAATTTTGTGTCCGCAACAAGTGTTGCGCGCGGGGGCAAACAGGGAAACATTTGTGTCCGCCACAGTGTGTCCTCGTTTGCCAATCACCATTACTATCCTTACCGGAGGACTTCCATCACCCAGCTTTGAAATCGACTCCAGAAAGCAAAATCTAGAAATCGAATCACTTTTAATTTGATTTCTTTATTTCTATACCAAGGACTAAACCAAGGAAACAAAATAACATGACAAGCGAAGTCATCAAAGCTCATAAACGAATACTAAAATAAGACGAAGAAGACAGGATCTAACGCGTATCAGATATTTGCTTGCTAACGAACGAAAATATAGTAAGGGTGCTCACAATTAGATGGGGAGGCTTTTCCACTCAGCTACGGCATTTGATACATGAATAAAGTTATTATTATTTAAACCTTAATACAACGACGCACTAAAATAGTAGAAAACCTAATGCAAATTCTGTAGGATAACAGGACAGAAAAAGCTAATAACTATCTAACCATGGAACAATGGACATTTAAATAGACTAAATTAGAAAATTAAGCGCGTGAAAAAAAGTAACAATTTCAGTGTTTATAGAAATAGCCCCGGGGGTTGACATTGTTTGGCTAGTTTTTCTGTGACATGCTCAAACAGAGCTGTGTCAAACAGGTTTCCTGAAACAGCTTCTAGAACTTCTACAACAAAGCTTTCACGGTTGGCCGAAACTGAAAAGTTACTTTAAGTTTTGAAACTAAAACAACGGTTATTTCGTTTCGCTCGTTATTTAAATCCGCCTAGTATAAATTAACTTTCATTCGTAATAACTTCAATCGCCGAGATCTTCATCATTAGTTATCACTCACTTCAATCGCAACTCTTCAAACGCACAAGTTTTGTGTACACATCTGTCAACGCCTTCGTTTCTCAACATGAACAACGTACTGCCCATGGCCAGTTTAACGCTGTTGTTGAGAAAATCTCGGCGGTCTTTAGTGTACGGATCCATAGCAGCTTTAACAGTGGGCTTAGAAGGGCTCTTCGAGAGCATCGTGTTCAAGTGTCCATGTGAGGGCCACTTTGCCTATGGACTGTCTTTTCTGTGGGCGCCGGCTGTTCTTCTGTTTCTCGTCGGATTCCTGGTTGATGGGGACTTGTGGAGGCACCAAAGACGAGAGCACGAGAAAAAGAAGAAATCGTTAGCCCGTCGTTACTTCAAAACACTGCTAGCGTCACTCGATGTACTAATACGAGCAAGCGTTTCCCCAGTTGCTTGGTTGGTTTTATCTTTTCTTCAGCAGCAGTACTACACATGCGCGTACTTCGGTCCTCCTCTCGGCAGTGACGTCATCGTGTTCAATACAACTCATAAATGTCATTTTAAACTCGGGTCTCGCACCAGGGCGCTTGAAGAAAGCTACAAAACCCGCAGTCAAATAGCAGGATGGTCCTTGATGCTGATAGCCATGTCCGTTCTATTCATATCAGTCTGCATTCGCCGATGTATCCAAAAAGGCAAACATCTTCAGATTCCCAGCCTTGGGTATTACCACCATGTCGAAGCTAAGGCAGCTTTGGAACAATTCCACGCCACGGCGAAAGAGCAAGCCAAAGAAAAAGCAAAGAAGGAGATCCTGTTTTTATTCGTGAAGGCAGCGAACAAGGACTTTATCTCTCGTATCCAAGACGTGGGGAAAGGAATTGAAAACAAATACGGGCCGTATTTAGTAATACCACCCGAAAGTCCTTCTTACACCACCCCTGTGAGTGCTACACGAGACTCTCCTCAGTTCCCCATTTCTCCCGCCATAGCAAGACCACTGCAAGCAATTGCAACTGGGTCGGAAATGCGCAGTCTGGAGACACAGAGGTCTGTCACTAGTGTTACTAGCACCCAGTGTTCATTACATATGTACCCCGCGCCTGAAAACCCTAGCGGTCTGGCGAGGGTCAGACTACACCGACAAGAATCTCACGACACGAGCCGAAAGTGAAACGTACGTGTAGTAGAAATAAAACTTACTGGCTTGTTTCTACTCTCCTCCGAGGTTAAGCACGTTTCCCTTCGAAATGCGGGAAATTTCTTTTGTTAAGCAGTCCATTTGTAGAAAAAAAAACTAAATCTTTAGTAATCCATTGGGCAAAATATAAGTTTGTTAGTATGTAGATGGTAAAACAGACGTGTCTAGTGTTTGATCTTTATTTCTTAATACACTCTTTCCATGTATAGAACCAACATTTCTGGTAAAAATAAATCTTTACGACCGCCGCGTTTGATCTGTACATATTTCAGTTTTCTATGTAACTTGCATAATTATTCTATTTTTCCGTAATGCAATTATTATCTGAATTTTATTTCGTTGTCAAGCTGCCCATTCTCTGCCCATCTCATTTAGCCCTTGCTATTTGTAGGTAGAGCTGCCTTGTACAGATCATTTATTATAAATGATTAATAAAAATCAAATCGTATTTCTCAAATAGAATCAGCACTTTTTTAGTACGCGTGCATATGGCGTGGCTGTTAGGTAAAACCGTAATTAAAAATATGTAACGTAATGTAACCATTTTGTTGCTAAAAATAATTCTTAACTACATGATAATAATGATAGGAAGCGGGTGAGCATCTTCGCGATTTATCTTATGGAGTGGCGGAACAAATTAAGACTGCGAAAGAGTTTTTTTTTTAAGATAATGGGATGAGGCAATGTGCACAAGGTGGTTTCAACTCGAAGGGTTTTGAAGTCGTGGGTGGAACACAAGTACATGTATGGAACCATTTCAGCCATTTAAATGAAAGCTACTAGTGCTGTTTACTATGCCGTACCAAGGTGATTCTAACTTTTACGTCTAACCTTTCTGACACCCTAGTGTGTGCGACCATTCAAATGAAAGCCATCGAGCAGTACTTTCATGTGGTACTGTTTATTATGCTGTACAAGGTCATTCTAACTTTTAAGTCTGTGGATGAAACCATAGTGTGTGTGACCATTCAAATGAAAGCTGTTGAGCAGTACTTTCATGAGGTGCTGTTTATTATGCTATATTTTTCCTCGGTAAATTGTTTCCCACGCAAAATTCTGAGTGAGTGTACGTTTTCATGTGCAGGACAACACAAAATAAAGAAAAGATTCTTTATGTACTAAATGTATATTGACCGTTATCTGAGAAGGTCGCTCTAATAATTACGTTCCTGCAAACTCTCCAAGAATTTCTTCAGCTCTGGTATAGTCCCATCCTTTTCCTTTGAAACTCTCCTTTACAATGTCTACAAACTTTTGAAGAAATCGCTTCCCATTTGATACAGAATTAAAATTCATCGTACTACTTTTATCCACATCTCTTCCATGCAAATCCGTGCTTGTCTCCTTTTCAATCCGCCAATGCCAGTAGCATAATTCACCAGCATACATTAGAGCAAGGAGATGAGTGTCGCTAAAAACACCTGGGATAAGAAAAAATATGGGTTTAACGAAAACGTTATTTATTGCACCGACAGTGAAGACTACTTGACAGATTTTAGTCATAATACCAATGTATGACGTCACCCCCTGACTTAGCAAGCCTTGGGGGGGGGGGGGGGGGGGGTAGACGTCCGTGTTAAAAAGGTGCGGGTTCTCTTTTGAAATTTCCAAAACAAAAAGTATTAATAAAAGAGGTATCAGAATCCAATTTTTTGTTGTTATTCAAAACCATTTTACCCTGAAGAGGTGTCATGTAGATTTTTTTATTGATTAGAAAATTTGAATTAAAAAATAATGCTGGAGAAGAATTTTTACCAATCAGAATTCCAGTATCGCCGCCTTTCCAACATTCAATGGGAATTGTCAGAGAACTGGACAAAATCAGAGCTTATGACTACTGTAACATTGGATAGAAGAAATGGAGGCTACCATACTCATTACAAATCAAGGCTGTTTACAAGATACACATTAACTGCAAATAATTAGGCAGTGTCACTGGCAGATTGAAAGAAAATAAGTAAAGATCTATGTGGAAGAGATGCAGATAAACAAAACCATAGTTAATAGAGGGTAATGGTTAGGAAACTCGGCAAAAATCAAAGAAGCAAACCAAGAGGCCAAGATTTAGGTTGGAAGGTCCATGACCATCTTTTGTTTTGCGCTCATACACTATGCATGAGTGATGTAGCATGAACACACGCAACCACCTATTGTATTTTGTCAGGTTTTGTGCACGGACAACCCCCAAAATAGCGAACAAAAACACCTATAACAAAGAAATTTGCCAGGCTTCATAACCATCTTCCTCAATTAGCTGGTACCTTCTCTAAGAAGATGCACCATGTCTGCATTTTTCGCCTCAACATTGTTCTGCATGTCCAACACAAGAGGTGAACGAACACGCAACATGAACTCAAGATATTTGACTCCTGACTCAGCACACTGCAAGAAATAGAAAAATGGGATGGTAAGAGTACTTAGCTCTTTCAGTCAATATCATTTCTCCACAGATAAGAGCATCTCCCCCATACCCCACGCCCCTCTTCTTACAGCCTCAATATGGGGTTGCTCAAAACAAAAGTACCTGCATAAGGTGAACTGCATTGCGCCGCCTCCTCCGAGGATGGTTGAACAATGTGTGGCAGTACATGTAAAACAGAGCTCCACGCCTCCATAACAGGCATTCCATCAATTCTGAGCCTAGTACTTGTCCAGCCTATAGCGTAAAATAGAAACCTCTAAATGTGTTTTAAGTAAAGGTTAAGTCCATATACAAGCCTAGTGGCCCATCAGGCTGGAGCTTATCCCGGTTTTAGTAGCATGAAGCGACTAGGAGTATTTCCATTCCCCACTGAATGGGATGCTAGTCCACTGCAGGGTTACCCCCAGCAGAAAATTTGTCAGTACCCATTTATACACCTGGGTGGAAAGAGGCACTATGAGAGTAAAGTGTCTTGTCCAAGAACACATCGCAGTGCCTCGGCCAAGGCTTGAACCCAGACCATTCCAGTTGATTCAACAGTTAATTTAGGATAGATTATCATAACAATTGATTGTGGCATTTTGTTATGGAGGGCAAGTTATAGCAAGCCAGAAGCCATTTAAAGAAGGGCGAGAATAGTGATGACTCTTCCAGCCAGCCTTTCTGCCACCAGCTTGGTTCATGTTGTAAACTATGTACTTTCAGCAGGGTTGTTACTAATTTTCAAGTACACAAGGAAAGTAAAAAGAAAAAGTAGCTCGGTGGTTTTGTTTCAAAGTAACTGCTGCTCAAACTCATAGTTGCCGGGGGAATAGCCCTGTCACAGTAGCTTAGCAGCTCTCATATTCTTGTAATGTTACTGGTGCTACTGGTCCTTTAGCGTAGCAGTTTCTATTCTTATTGGGGTTAAGAATATTGTTCCTGATGTTTTTCTATTGCCCTCTCAAAGGCTAGCGAGCCATTCCAAGGCTGTGCTCTAAGAAAAATTACAAGGAGCCCAAAGGGTCCAAACTATGAGATCCAGGGTGCCCAGCATAAAGCTTATATGAAAGAAATAAGATTATCTGGTCGCCCAAAGGCAAAAGCTAGTCGCCTGAGGCACCCGGGCGCCCTTAGAGCACAGCCCTGCATTCATGTGAGACCTTACGAGAGCTGCCACCTGAACCCATACTAATTTTATTTTTGTAGCTACTACTAACTGCTTACTTTGCTTTCCGAACCAAATATCTCATACACCATTTCTTCAGGCTGTTCTAGTCTTCCTTATAGACAGTAATAAAAAGAGTACATGTTAGTTTTTCTTATTTTTTATTTTTTATTTTGGGCAATAAACTCAAGAGAACAATACGTACCAGTAGTTCATACACAAACGTATGAAAAAATAACAAAATATTACAAAGTTTTCTTGCTGTGAAGTAAAGAGTAAATAAATCCACTTGTGGTACCTATTAAATGATTTATTTCCTCCTCACTCCTGTCTTCTGGAAAGTCCTCATTTACCAATCTGCACTCCAAAACATATGTTGCATCAAGAAGACCCTAAGAAAATGATTGACTTTTTTGGTAAATTTTAATTCTTCTCATTCTTCTAATCACAGGGTTTGAACGTACTATTTTATTATGCAACTCCCCTTCATGGAGTACAATGTGCAATAACATGGAGTAAAATGTGCAAAACAAGACAGTCAAAAACTGTCAAAAGTCAGCATTTTGAAAAAAACAACAGGGGATAATAAATCTCTTACTAGACAATTTAGTGTGTAGTATCTTTGTACATTTTCATTCGTAAGTTGCATTTTGACTCACCCTAAGGGCTCACCAAAATACTGCAAGACTCGTAAAAATATATAGTGATACTACACACTGAAAAGTCTTATAAGATATATGTACCTGTGAATACTGCTGCAGAATTTTATAAAGCACCCCTTTCTTTGAAGTCGCAGTTTGCCTTGGAATTAAACAGATGAGAGAACAGTTTATTGGTTCAACAGGCCAAACTAACAGTCAAGTGAAACTACATTGCAAATGACGTCAAAGGGATAGTCTGAGATGGAAAACATTGGAGGAAGAATGTAACAACCTTACATGACCACTTACTATAAACAACCAACAGATAAGCCACACCTTTTTTCCCAAACTCGTCGCTTGAAATCAGGGGTGCGGCTTATCCTTGGGAACATCTCGAAAAGGTGCTGTATATTTCTGTGAATTGACACTTTTATTTGACCCTTTTATGAATTTGAGTTTCTAAATTCAGGGCGAGGCACGTCTGTGGGTGCGGCTTATCTGCAGGTGTTTACAATACCTGTATCAATGACCATGGCATGATTGAGCACTACCTCATGGATGGTGCACGGCAGATTATTTTGTTTACCTATTCCTTACCCCTTCAATCGTCAGCAATTTATTGAGTTGCTACTACTACTAGTTGCTACTATCTGATCACAACACAAAATAATATTCTTACCCTTTTTCCAGGAGATAAATGCATGTTTTACACTTTTCCTCTGCTTTATCCAATAATAATAGCTCACCAGCATCTGTAAACAAAATGTATACACACACTCAGTATATCCATGAGGCCAGTCAGTATCTATAAAAGTAATAGATATTAGGTGCTGCACGTAAACAAAGGTCATAAAAATTTGTTTTAAGGGGCATTCCGATTTTTATCTGCACCCCCTCCCCCCCTGTGTAAGGCATAAAAAATTTTTGAGTATGGTCTTAACAAACCCTGTCAGAATCTGGAATTAAGAGGAAATGATGGGTATTGGAATCGCCATTTGACACAATCTGGGGGTGTTGGATTCACAATTTACTTAGGTGGGGTTCAACAAATCGCAATTTTACCCTATTCTGGGGTGTCAGAATCTGAATTGGGAAAATTGGGTAATTGACAGAATCGTACCTTCCGTGGGAAGGAGGGAAAGGGGTGCAGATAAAAAATGGACTGTCCAAAGGTTGAAGGAGTGGGCTGGTTGCTAAACATTGGATGGAATATTAATTTTATTGGCATCCATGTTGCAGTTAATTGTTTTATTCAGTTAAATTTTTTTCTTCCTTTGTTTTAAACTCATTATCATATATTTAATACCATACCCAAAAACAAAGAACGAATTAACTTAACTGAAGGAAAAAATTAACTGCAACATCTACAATAACGTTGTATAAATAACAACACCTAAAATTACCTGAAATCCTCTTTCGGATTTCAATGCACTCTTCCTGCAGCTCTTTCACCTTTGCAGTAATCTTTGTCTTGGCGAGATCGAGAACTTCTTCCAGGTGTTCCTCCCCTGATCCTTCCGCCATTTTGCTTGTTATCATTTGAGCCTGCGATTACATAGTCAGCCAACTTTTTAGAAAACATTTTCACGTCAAGTAAGTCACATTATTGTGTGCCATTAAAATGTTCCATTCCAATATGGCCGCTGTTTTGGAATCCGGCGATAAGGTGCTAGAGGTTGTTGGAAATCACGAAAAAGATTCATTTTCGGTTTTCCACGAGATGAGAGAATTCGATGAATTATGTGATATCACGTTGAAGGTCAACGGAAAAGAAATTCGCGCCCATCGCGTGGTGTTGGCAGCCTGCAGTCCGTATTTTCGAGCCATGTTGACCACCGGATTTCTTGAGAGCAATTTAGGCACGATAACTTTGCAGGATTGCGAGGGAAACGCAGTTGAGGAACTTGTGGAGTTTCTGTATACCTGCAAGCTGAATCTGAACGAGTTAAACGTGGAAAATGTTCTAGCAGCGGCTACTCTGTTTCAACTCCAACTGGTCGTTCAAAAATGTGCAGATTTCCTCGGAAATCTTATCAGGATCGAGAACTGCCTCGGGATCCAGTCGTTGGCGATGCAATATTCCCTGAGTAACCTTGAATCCAAAGTAACGAGCTTCATCAATTGGAATTTCATGGAAGTTTCGCGGGAGAGCGAGTTTGTTCTGATCCCCGCCCAACAGCTGAGTAAGATTGTAGGAAATGATCGACTGCATGTTAGCATGGAGGAGGATGTATATGAATCTGTTATCAGGTGGTACAAGTACGATAAAGAAAGAATCAAATGCCAGGTATGCTATATTTCTATAAAAATTCAAAGTTTTTCTCATAGTACCAATCAAAGTAGCTTAAAGCAAGGGCAAGGTTTCACCCCCCCCCCCCCCCCTCATTAGGGGTGGGGGCAGGGGGCCAGGAGCCCGGGGCAATTGAGGTGGGAGGGAAACAGGAGGTGGGAGAAGAGAGGGTGGGAAGCAAGAATCCCAAGGTGGCAGGAATCAGGAGAAATTGAGAAAAATGGTAACATTTTGCAATAGAAATAGCAGAGAGGCGGGAATCACTAAGGAAAGGGGTAGGAATCGGGAGTAATAAGTACTGGAAGTGGGAGGTTCAGTACCACAATCTTGGACAAAACTAGTTGAAACAAACATACCAAGCACATTTTTTGCAAGTTTCTTGACTTGCAGGCAGGTAAAAGGTATTTTATCCCCCTCTCCCCCTACTCAATGTTGTTTCATGGGGTTTGCAGTTCGCCAGGCTTTGTTTGCACGGCATGACAGCATTGACAACATTGAAATGGGGGGAGGGGTGATACCGGTACTTGGAGGGGGATACTTGGCCAAATGTTTTAACAGTTTTGTCCAAGACTGTAGCAGTAACTTTTACAATCAGAGATCAAAAACCATTCTTGTCCCTAGAGCCACTCATCCCTCTTTATCAAGGTTACTGTATACCTTTGGGGGTGTCTCATGTTTAAGCGATATAGCATGTCCAGATTAAACCGTAGATAGCTAAACCCCTATTATTATCAAATCCAAGCTTACAGGGGCAGCTAAAAAACTATAATAACAATTTTGTAATTGAAAGTGAATTCTGAATTTTTCATGACCTCTAAATGTGAGCATCTGAGTCACCTTTAGGAAGCTACAAGAAAAAGTGAATTTTGTATTTCACCAATTTGACTTATAAATTTCTTGTGTTTCATGACCCCAAGCGCTAAGAAAGGGTGTCTACGTTCTTTCAGTTGCAATGAAAAGTTACAAGACATTTTGCAATGAGGGTCAAAAAATAGTGGAGTGGTCATACATCATCCTTCTCCATCCCCCAACCACCTGCCCCATGATACTAGATAATTCCTCAACCCTTGAGATCCCATTGGAACATAGGTCAGTCATCTTCTAGAGGTCTCCATCTTCCCCTGTCTTTGGCAACTCTCTCCAGTTGGTTCCAGCTCAGTTCAATTTGTTCTACTTCAGCCTCATTTGATCTTCTCTGTGTTGTTTTCAACCTTCCTTGGTTCCTGAGGTGTCCTGATACAAATTTACCAGGCAGAATACCAAGTAAATGGACTTAAATTTTCTGTTTCTTAGAATAAATGTTGTTTTGGAATCATTCCTATGTGACTGCACACTTTCAACACAATTGCATGTGCATTTTCCAGCATATTTCCAGCACCCAATCATCTTTGTAGTTCCTGCCGCGGTTGGTGTTTAATCGGGGTCCAGCGTTTAACTGAGAAAATATGGTACCTTTATTTAGACACGGCAGGAATGTAGATAATAGCCGGGAGCCAGGAACAATAGCTGTCTGTCAGCTTGATTTTTCCGGCTTGATTTCCCCTAGAGGGGTGGTGCCTTTGGGACCATCTTCTGGGCCTACGGCCCAGATAACCACCAATCAAGTACAAAATTCTGGCTGTCAAAATTTTTAACTACAGCTGTACATCCCTGCACAGTGTGGGATTGTGTATTCCTGCCCTGACTAAATTGGAATTTGGAAGTGTCGATAATTATTTTCCATCTTTGATTATTTTTGCTGCAGGAGATATTTGAGTTGGTTCGATTCCCCTGTATTAAAAAGGAGTATTTAGAGAATGTGGTCTTAAAGGATGAGCTTGTTCTTAGTGAAGAGAACTGGAAGAAGCTGGTAGAAGAGGCTATAACTGACTTGGCTTCACCGTCAAGCAACAAGATAATAAAGGCCACAAAACGAAAATCTCCCAACGTGCTTTATTTGATTGGGGAACTGTCCAGTCGGATTGAGACTTTCGACTTAGAGAGCTATAGCTGCAAGCCTGTTCCAAGCATGGCACAGAGAACGGGAAGTGCTGTGGTTATCAACGACGAATTACATGTTGTACTAGGAGGCGGATCACGTGTGGAAAAATATGACTCAAAGCTCAATGCTTGGGTGCAGGTTGGAAATGGGACAAAGGAGAACGATTGTGCTGTCTGCGAGAGCATGGGTTCTATTTATGTGGTTGGTGGTGGAAAGCGCGCGAAAAGCTTCGACCTTGCTGCGCGTACGTGGCACACCCTCCCGAAAATGAGCATGCGCAGAAGCTTTCACAGAGCAGTTGGACTCCTGGGAAAAGTTTACGCTATTGGTGGAGTTACAGTCCCAGGGGACCAAACTGTAGCCTCGGTTGAATGCTTTAACCCAGCGAGTAACCGCTGGGAAGAAGTTCAGCCAATGCAGACAGGACGCTTTCGTCACGAGGCTGCAGTAATGAACAAGAAAATTTTCGTCGTCGGTGGGCTTGATGGGCGGAAAGGCTCTTTAAAGTCAGCAGAAGTTTTTGATCTAGTGACAAACACCTGGAGTTTCATTGCTGCGGTGAACCACCCACGCCGTGATTTCGGCCTGGGAGTTATTGAGGATATGCTGTTTGTGTTTGGAGGTGGAGGGACAAATGCCATCGAATGTTATGACAGCAATTCCGATGAGTGGAATATCGTTGGAAGTCTAGCCGTGAGATGGAATACTTTCCGTTGCGTATTATGCCCTTTATTTCATATTTAAAGGAAACAAAAAACACATAGGGGAAGAAATTGACTGGAAGAATAACAATAACAAATACGCCATTTAGCCAACTTCTTCTCAAAATCGTTGGTATTCATTGTACTTCACACGAGGAGCTATTGCCGACTTTGCCCTGATTTTCGTCACGTGTGTTGCTAAGCAACGTGACGTATTCTTGAGACGTAATCTTACGACGACAAGCTGACATCACAGCTTTCGTCAGTGCTCCACGTGCTTCAGTTTTTTTTTTGGCTGATTGGCAAAAAGAACGGAAACTTGAATTAGCTCACCCATTTTCAAAATAAAGATCGAACTAATATGAGTATATATTATACGTCGCTTATGGCGACGTCTATTTAAAGTGAAATTGTGTATTTTACTTTTATCTGAAGATAGGATTTATCTCGTGATGTCACATAGCATTAAATGAGCTACATTAGCTAAGATCATAACTACACGTAGTTTCGATTGGTTGTTTTTACAAGGTTAAGTCACTTATCCATCCCCCGGCACATTGAGTTGTTTATATTTATAAGCTTACATATACAAAAAGCTAAAACAAACTTCACTATTCACCGCTATTTGTCAGCCAACCGTCGGTAAACTGTTGCTAGACTGTACGTATGTCTTGTGAGATTCCTGCTGCAGTGTGAGGCGATCGCGTAGCGAAACTGACACGCGAACGTTGTTTTGCAGATGACTGTCAAGAAGTGTTTTATCATTTTGAGACTGGACGAGCATAGCAACCATTCTCGGCTTGTTGCCATGGCTTTCCTTAGCCTGTATTTAGTAAAGTATGTGACAACATCGATATAAAGCAACGATGTTAGACTAACTTTTATATATATATATATATATATATATATATATATATATATATATATATATATATATATATATATATATATATATATATATATATATATATATATATATTGCATTTTAGTTTAGTAAACGTTTAAATAAAAATAAGTTTATTTTGTTTTCAACAAAATAAGTTATGGAAATCTGTAAGAAAGGTGACGATAAATGACTCTGAGTAGTATTCATATAATATCATTTAATTTGATTCTGTAAATTCTATACATTCACAATACACTTCTATTGTGATCAATCCATTTCTCTTTTCCCGAACTCTCGTGAACTCTCGTGCGCTTTCGTCGACTCTCGTGCGCTCTCGTCGACTCTCGCGCGCTCTCGTCGACTCTCGTGCGCTCTCGTGCGCTCTCGTCGACTCTCGTCGACTCTCGCGCGCTCTCGTCGACTCTCGTGCGCTCTCGTCGACTATCGTGCGCTCTTGCCAATTCCGGTGTTTGGTTTTGTTTTGTTTGTTTGACAGCCAGACAAGAAGCATGTTTCCCTAGTTTCTTTCCCTCTTTTCTTTCAACGCTCTGCAGGTTCAAAAGCGATTTTATGCGAACCAAAGTCTATACACTGCTTGTTAAAGACTTCATCCTAGCTGACAGTTCCCTGGACATTTATGCCCAAAATCAAACCGAAGAAAGGGTTTATTAATGTGTTATCGACATCACGAAAGACTTAGGCTTACTTGCGAAAATATTTACCATTTTACCCAAGTCGAATTCATACTCTTTGCCTCGATCTGTTTTATGCGTATTTCCAATCACTTCTCTTTTCGGCCATGGGTTGACTTTGTAAGCGCACGAGGCGCCAAAGTTCTTGAAACAAACTGATTTAATGTAAAATTCGCAGCATTATTACTTAAAACACTTTTCATTTACGCTTTTCTTGCACTCCATGAAGTGACAACATTGAAGTGTTAATTTCGCTTATGTCATTAAATTCGAGGAACTAAGAAACTTTGCATATAGTTTAAATAGATTATTTAAACATAATGTACACTTTTCACCTGTTCTTTCAGCTTTGGTGAAGTCAATTACATGCCAAAGAAAACATTTCATTTTTAGCATGACAGAATTTTAACTGTTATTTGGCAACAACTGTTTTGATTTACATTCTAAAATGTAAACCGTAAGTTTTTTTCAGACGCAAAAATCCTTCCAAATCTAAGATCTCGCAAACATGAGGGGAAGCCTATGAGCTTTTATCTAGATCTCCCGTAAAATTCCGGCTATAAGCGCCCCCCCCCCCCCTCCCACCCAGTTAAAAGCCCTCCCGGTTATAGGCCCATCTACCAGGAAACAAAGAAAGACCAAGAAAAATACATCCGTTTATAAAGCCCTCTCTGCCGGATGCCAGTATTGAACAGGGCTTATTTATGTTGCTTTATTATGACTTTTAACTTAAAAACATATTACGATCAACACTGTCGTGGCTCGTTTCGAAGCGCTTTTTTTATGCCGCTCATAAGCCCCCCCGGATATAAGCCCCTCCGTTTATAAGCCCACCAAAAACCCCTTACGAAGTCGGTATAAGCCCAGGGCTTAAAACCGGAATTTTACGGTATTAACGTTTCCGATTGTAAGGCCCCTATTGAGCTTGTTTTGTATGTTTACGTCGTTCTAAAGTATGCCCAGAGACCTGAAATATTTGTTTAACCACTGTAGGAGCTTAGCTTAGCTTCATATCGTTATGTTTCGGTAAGTCCTTAGATTGAATTCGCTGTACATGTGTTGAATATACCGAATATTTTACCGTATTTTGACTATATTATTTCTTTTGTTAAAACAGATACGAAATGGGCCTTTCATCAATTAACTGCAAACATGAAACGCATAATAACTAGGCAAATTTTCAATTGACGAATGATCTTTCGAGTTTGACACTTAGCCTATAAAAGGAAACCTTTGTCAATCAAACAGATGAATTTTGTTTGAAGTTTCCGACGGACTTGGAGGAAATTTAAAATCTATTGACGTTGTTTGTTCTCATCAATTCACTTCAGTTAACAAATCTAATAGTTCGCAATAACCAAGCCGGAGTATTATGAAAATTTCATTGATGATTTCCTGCCAGGCCGATTTTAATTCGACGAAAAAAGTAACATAAATTATTAAGTGTCAACGGAGCCTATTTAGTTTTCTTGGCATATGCTTCTCAACGGTTGTACAAAAACCTTAAAAACCAGGTGCAACAGCCACGCCAAAAAAGACAACGTGGTTTCCAGTGTAATTAATCGTTAACTCTGTTTGGACTGCTCTACAGTTTAACATGTCTCTGTGGTTTTGGATCATCTGCTGTATAATATCTACCATCGCAATTGCTGGAAACGCAATTGTAATTTACGTCGTCTTAACAAGACAAGCGCTTCGAACCACGGCGAACATTTTTATTTCGTCCCTGGCGGCCTCCGACCTGGGTGTCGGGTTTTGTGCTATACCAGGTTCTTATTTTGCAGAGCATTACTTAGCAAACGAGTCTACAATGGAAGGTTTCGATTATCTGCACTCTATATTCTTTACGGCTTCAGTGCTTACTCTATGTATGATGACAATCGATCGGTATATCGCCATTGTTTTTCCGTATAAGTACTTGGCAGTGATGACTCGTGCGCGAGTTGCGTTCCTTGTAACTCTTTCTTGCTTGGTGCCTATTTTAACAAGTTTGACACCACTGCTGTGGATTAGAGGTGACCAGGAAGAAGTTGACAAAGCCAATAGCGTTTTCTACCCCACCATATCTCTCTTTTTGATTTTGTCGTCATACATAATCCTTATACCAGCTACACTGCACGTTTACCTCATCACAAGGCGACACTACCATCGCATAAACGCTGTAAACTTACAGCTCAAATTCAACCATGCACAGCTACGGATAAGCTTCCGTGCTTTTGACACGTCGTCCTCTAAGTTGCTTATGATTGCTGCCATTGTGTTCATATTTTGGTACTCGGCTCAACTGTCCCAAGATATATGCGACCTTTTTGGTAACTGTTTGGCGTTTTTTCCAGACCTTACTATTTTCTTATTGTTGCTTAACTCCGCGATAAACCCGTTCGTCTACGCTCTTCATAAGAGGGACATCAAGCGGGAGTTAAAATGTTTATTTAAACCTTGTTGCAGATATTGACTTTGGTTGTCCACCTGCTGGTAAATAAAGATGATATTACATGGTGGTGAAAAAATATGAAAGTGGTTTTTGAAGTGACAAAAAACATCATCGCTATTAAAAGAAATGTTATTTCTTCCTATTAGATCAGATATGGGCAACTTTATACCGCCAAGCCAACAAGCAATATTCTTAACAACGTTATGATTAAATATCCATATTTGGAGTTAAAATTGTTACGTGGCATTTCCCAATTGCCATGCAACAGCTTATACAAAGCACATGGACGTCACTAAAGGAGATATTGAGTGAATATTCTAAATTGGAAGTGGCAAGTTGAAATCGAAAGTGAGAAATTTTCCACAATTTAAATTGCCTTTAATGCAGCCTTTGCAGCCTTTATTTGATAAAAATGTTTTACGCAGTATACAGTTTGTAAAGAAAGAATAGAGAGCCGTAGGCAGGGTTTTACTTGGGTGAGTGCGAGCACCGGAAGCATGAGCGTCTGGGGGGGGGGGGGGGGGGGATCCGGGGGTATATTAACGGGGAAATTTTGAAAAATCAAGTTGTTGAAGTCCACTTTTCCTGCATTCTGAGAGTCATTTTAACCCTCCCTCTCAGATAAGCGGATGTCGACACACCCATCGCACCCCCCTGCCTACGGCCCTGGAATACAATAATGCAATGATTTTCTTGGTGTTAAAAAGGAGCTCTTGAGAACGTTCACTCCCCCCCCCCCCCTCCCCGAGTACAAAAATCATAACGAGACTGTCAAGTGAAACAGAGAATTTTTTTTATAAATAATGTATGATAATGTTGCAAATAATAATGTATGCTAGGTTGATAGGAAAGAGCAAATTAAACAAAGTTACACATTTTAGTGCAAACAAATACTCCATAATTATTAACATTTATTCCGATTTTATTCCAAATCGTTGCTTAACTTCTTGGCTTTTTTGTCCCGAAACCCCGGAGCACTTTGATATATTGATACGGCGTTGTTATCCTCTGAACCACAGCACCCGAAGCCAGCACACGCTTCCCCTTCCTCAAAGACATTCCCGGGGCATGGGGAGTCGCACTGAGCATCCGCCAGTTTATTGGAGGGTAGGTTGTTCAAACACAGACAGCGGTCAGAAATGGTAGCGGCGTAGGTGATGTCTTGCTCGACACAGTAGAGACCTTACGCAACAGGACGGCGACGCCGAGGACAACGCCTGGTGAAAAATGAATTTATATTTTACTCTAGAATCTCGCGATTATTCAGATGTATTCAGCGTATCTGTCGGTTTAAGAACTGGCTCAAGCTAAATGTGTAAAGAGAGCGTTCTACTCCAAATAGAAAAATTGAAAATTTGCCGTCGTGGTTCACTTTGTCCAGAATACGCAGAATTGGGTCATTTTACGTTGTTGATTTGCAGAGAACGGCTAGGAAATGTACCAAGACTTCAAACGCACGTGCAGAGCTATTGTTCTGCTCATTAAGCCTTTTGTTTGGTGACGTTCTCGTTGCCGTTGCCGTCGTAGTTTGCGTAAGCTCCCTAGTAATTTATGCAGACGGCATTGCCGTTTTGTGGATCGTTTCTACTCTCGTCTGAATTCGCTCCACTCATGTCAAAGCAGCCTTCGTGGATGATAAAGTTCCCAAAGTCGCCCTTGCTTGAGGTTCCGTAGTCCTTCGAATGGCGATCTTGAGAAGATAAAAAAATTAAAACTATAATCAAAATTAAAAATTAAAACTATAATCATTTTAATACCCATGGTTGGGGGCTAGAACACTCTCTATTGTGAGCTGCAAACTGAAATATGACATAATGAACTGACCATTTGCTTTTCAGAAAACAGAACAAATAAGAAAGTTAATTTTTGACCACTTTTCATGTAAATTCTGATGGCGCGACAGAACTCGAGTCACAGTAATAACATTATTTAAGGAAAAAATGTTTTAGTGTTTTTCTTCAAATGATAAAGTCGGCCGTTTGATTCGACTAACGTAGTCCTTACAAATAACATCGTTAGCGTAAGGATGTTCCAATCGAATCTCATTTAAATTGAAGTTATTGAGATGTACCTTACACTTTTACAGCTTTTATAATGCGGTTTTGTTTCTTTTTTAATATTGTTCCTGAGAATTAAATGTCATTATATAACAATTTTTGATTCATTCATGTCAGGTCATTCAAGTAAATTTGTAACCTTTTTTTGAACGTTTAAATATACAACAAGAGAAATTTTGAATGTCCAAAGTAAACGCCAAAATCGAAATCACATTAAAAAGGTTACGGTTACACATAGAAACCAGAAACATAATCTAACTTTAAATATACGTACCTTTCTTTCCATTAACGATTTTCCCGCGGTTCAACAACAGGCAAAATGCCAGAAATGAAATGATAGAAAACTGTGAAACCATCGTGATTAACTAGCTCTGCTAACCGTCGATGTCTTGCTATTGAAGAGTTTTGCCGGTATGAAATTAAAGATGACTGAAATTTCGGTTGAAAAGTGGCTTGCTTTAATAATGAATTCTTACCTAGTTTTGTTACCAGCAAATACTGCGACAGAAATTTGAACAATTACTAAAAGAGTGAATAGAAAAAACAGGTTCTATTTTCTCTTGTTGTACAGTAGTCACGTGCACAGGAAATATTTCTTGAAGCGATATGCTTGAATATTTTCTCCCAACTTTTCTCATTGCATATCACAGGTTTATTGTTTATTGTATAACTATGAAAAAATGCCACATCTTTTTCTAAAGAAAAGTTCCTTTAAACAAATAAAATTCATTTTTGTCTAAGCCTTATAAGGCTTATTTCGGTGCAAAGTTAAGTCGAAGTTTAAAATAACTTTTAAGTGCAAGGTAAAAAATAATTGTTGCGAATAAGGCACGAGAGACAGCGGCGAGAAACGATTAAAAATGAGAACAAGGTAATTTATCGTTCTGGACATAGAATGCAAGCTAAATTTATTTGTTAGATAGTCCTAATATTGAACGACGAACTAACTACAATGTAGGTATATAATCACGACGTGCTTGGAATTTTCTCAACGTTAAGTTGTTACACTGTAACTGAAACTCGAAACGTGTTTACCTTTCTTATCGACTTCTCTGTGCGGAACCATTTTTATCGCCTGAATCACCGTCACTGCATTGTTAACCACAGAGCCGCAGCAGTCGATTTCTTTACAAGAGCTACCACCAGACTGGACCCGGTTTGGACATTCAGTTTTACAATGATCTTTAGGAAGGCGCCCTGTGGGACGATTGCTAAAGCAGAGGCATCGATCACCAATGGTAGCAGAATAATTCTTTGCTTCCTTTTCGCAAAAGTCACTGCACACGTTGTTGTTATTTTGAGGATCGGTCCTTTCCTTTGCTGGTGTTTCGCTCAATTCGAAGCAACCTTCATAGAGAAGAAAATGTCCCCAGTTCTCAGGGAAGTGAAATTCTGGCTTCGCGTTCTTCTCAGTTGGATGACCTGAAATAACCAAAAATTCAAATTAGCAATTTACCCTGAAAATGATTATTGACAAAGATTTCAGATACGTTGCTTTCTTTCCATGGCGAGATATCCAAAACCCGAAAACTTAAGGCCAAAAAGAGCATTGCAAACTGTGAAACTATACGATCTTTTCTCAGTTATATCTTCGTGTGACAGAGACGAACCTGTCGAAAGCAAACACTTTCAAAAATGCAAGGCTGATCAAAGATTTCAAATACGTACCTTTCTTTCCATGGCCGAGATTCTCACAACCACAAAACAGCCAATTTAAGGCAAAAAGGAGCATTAGAAATAACTGTGAAACCATCGCTGTGAACTCAATTGGTCTAACTCAGTTTTCTTTTTGTGTGAAGCTGAAGTTGACAGAAGAAAGTTTTCGCAGTGAGAATTTGTTAAAGTAACCCATTGATATATTTATTTTGTTACCAGCAAACAATATATCAGAGATATGAACAATTACTACAAGAATAATGGAAAAGGCAGGTTGTATTTTGTGCAATTGTCACAGGAATACTCCTTTACGTTATCCACCTGACTGCTCTTTTCATCTTTCAAGCTGGTCAGACAGCCGAAACTTTTAAAAATTTTTCTTTATTGTGCCCAATATTTGGCTCGACAGACTGATAAAGTTTAATATGACACAGCCCCGTAGGGAGGGGAATTGCGATGGGTCCGCACCCCCCCCCCCCCCCCCAACGAGCCTTGGAAGAAAAGAAAAATTATCAAAATAAATAAATAAAGATATAAAGGGAAATGCTATTTCTGTGCTTCGATTATTTACATTCAATATGGTCCTTTGGGTTGAAGGTCCACCATTTGTAGATTTGTTTGGTATATTTTGGACCATTTTGGACCAAATTGTGTGATTCTAGGTTAATTTCAATGATAAATTCTACCTAATGTCCTTCACTTTTACCTGCCTGGTTTCCTAACAAACTGTCATCAAACACACGAAATGCTGTCTAAGATAACCAATTTTTTCAAAATTTCCCGGGAGAGGATACCCTCACACCCACTAAGTTCTCGCGCCTGGGGCGCTCGGAATTAAGTGCCGGCGGCGCTCATGCGCACCCCCATGCAAATTCCTGACCACGGGCCCGTGACAAACATTCCAGCAAGGCTGATACAACGTGAAAAAGTCAACTTTGCGAGACAACACGACCAGAACACTAGCAGAGTTGCAACCGCTGATAGCTGTTTCGTCCTTTGTAAAGTTTGGCATGCTATAGTAAATTTGATTCGAAAAGTGTTCAGTGGATCCAGTGCAATTTTTAAGTTGCAATGCTAGACCATACGGACAGTGTCACGATGAACCAGTCGGTGTACAATGGTCACTCGCGAACATAAGATATGAGAAATTAATATATAGATTTAGGCAGGCCTAAAAGCCGAGCTCCCATTTATTATTTTTTGTACTAAATAAGTAGCCACATTATATTTCTAAGCTTATACGGTGGCCCATTTAGGTACAGAATAAATTTTAATCGCTCATGGTCTTAAAAACCTCTCATGGTTTTTGTTGACGAAAGCGACGTCAATATATTTCGTGGTCCTGTCTGAAAACACTGTAAATTCAAGCAAAAAATTAATAAATGGGAGCTCAGCTTTTATGCATCAGTCAATTCCAGCAGTGCCCATCCCCCCCCCCCCGGGCTAACCCCCGGGCATTAGCATTTCTTTGGTAAATTCCCCAGGGTGGGGATGAGGGAACCGGGCAAATGCCCCGCTCCCGGGTTGCCGGGTTGATTGTTTTCGATCTCTCTATAGGTGATATAAGAATATAATACAAGTTGTTGCTTCTTGACAATGAAGAAATATCTAAAATTCAGAAAATATACCTTTAAAAACATCCTTGAACATCCACGAGCTTCTCTAGTCCTTCATGGACTAGCTAATCTGCAACGTACGTAGTCCGCGTCTTGGCCTATAAACGCCTCCATCACGAATACGCGACTCACTCCACGGTTTCCAAACCATGTGTCAAATGCCCGGAGGTCAATCCGAGGTACGCAAATGCCCCACCCCCGGGACGGGCAACATTAGGAAATGCCCCGGGGTTGCCCGGGGGGGGGGGGAAGGGCACTGCTGGAATTGACTGATGCATTAGGCCTACCTAAATCAATATATTACGGTATTTTAATGCCTGTAGCCGGAGGTCGCATGCATGTAAAATGGTTGCTTGCCAGATAAGATAGAAATTTCAAACCATCATCACTAAAGCGAAGTCTCGCAAAAGTAATGGCGATCTACGCCTACAACAGGAGGATAAAGAACAGTGGGAACAGTGGGGGTAGTGGCTGGGGTGCTAGTTCCCAGATCTCACGCGTTCCTACCGCGCGCGCGAACTTCACTTCGGGAAGGGTCGAAGGAAACATGGCGAAAATGGCGGAAAGTTTAAAGCCCGCCGGCGGACGAGCTGAGAACGACTTGCTGTTAGATAAGGTCGGCATATAGACTGCAGGTGAACGGGTAATTCGTTTGGTAACTTAACTCGTTAGGTGAGTAAAGAAGAAAGACTCCTATTGCTGACGACGGCAGCTCCAGTTAAACATGGTGGAACCTTCCAGGTAAGCATTGTTTTTCAGAATGCATTTTATAAGATTAATGTAACGAAAATACTGGTAGTTATGCATTTTTTTTTCGTGTAGATTTTTACAGTGTAAATAATTTAAGAATATGAGCTCAATAAGCGATAATTTAAACACATTTTAACACAATAATTGGTCACGTGACCCACTTTGTTGACATATTTTATCAGCACTAGAAACACTTATTGAAATAACAAGGTTTAGTTGCCATTACCACTTCCAAACACTTCCTCACCTATTATTTCAGTGCCCCACAGTCTATGCTTTTTGGCAAGCCTTATTGTCGCTAAATATATTTTTTGCTGCTTTCAAGACAATGGCTTGGTGACCATACTGGAAAGTTTGTATTTGATACGCCGAAGTTTTACACCAAATCCCTATGAAATACGCCAGAAGTTGGCGTAAATTATCGAGCTCCACGCTGAAGATCTTCAGCGTAACATACATGTTTTCCAGACTGGCTTGGTGAGTTTTGACAGCTTTCCCCCTTTCTTGAGTATCAGAATTGGCACTCTCAAACAAATTTCAATTAAAAATAACCAGCACAAAGAATTTCATTTAATCCATGTTTGTTTTTGCTTAGTTATGACCTATTATCGCGGTTGTTCTTTTTTCACACCTTAAGTTACTGATATTATGTAACTTTTGATACTATGTTAACTAGTACTTTTGTTTCATTTTGTTTTCTTTTGTAATTCTCTTTTTTCGTGTGTTTGTATGTGTTGTTTATTGAATAAAGAGTAATAATAAAAAACTAACTACTTAAAAAAGATACCGCTAAAATGTTGAAAAAATTGAAAAGCTTAAAAAAGTAATAGTGTTCTCATAAAATATTGAATATGTAATTAAAATGTTCTAAAAATGTATGTTACCATGCTGAACTCTAGGTAGACTGGTAGAGCAGTTTGGGTTGAAGCCCAGGCTGGGATCATTTTGTTGGGTTCTTGGCCGGCAAGACAGTAAGTTTACTCTTATAGTGTTTTACTTCTCACCCACTTTGTAGCCAGTGAAATTTTAAAGCTGCAGGGGAGGTGTAGGGGGTTTCCGATCCCCATAACCTGTTTTGCTTCTCCAAGCCAACAGGGCCTTGACATGAGAAGTGAAGAACAGAGGATTTCCAGTCCTCGTTCTGTGACTTCAGGTCGTAAAATTGCAGTTGTGATGTTTCTGTAACGTGGGCGAATTATGGCATTTTTTACTTATGTTCAGGATTTCTTTGTTTTCAAACAGGCAATCCAAACATTTCAAATTAAGTCCCCAGTGGCTGTTGTTTCTTGTGTCAAGGCCCTGTTGGCTAAGAGAAGCGAAAAGGGCACTAGGGATAAGAATGAGTTGGGGGACCCATTTGCAAACTATCATCCCATCAATGGGCAGTGTAAGAACACAACAACTAACTGGAATAAGGCTCTGGTACAATGGTATGGGAACTAGCTTTCAGACTGAACATGCATTTTTTCATTAAATAGCTGCTCTTGTGTTTTAGGTTGGCATATGCAACAGGATCAATGTACTTGGGAACTAAAACAGCTTGGGTTTTAACAGTTCAGGGTGTTGTTACAAGTTAGGAAGACCTGGTTCAAGAGCCAGCCACATGCAGCTAGCTGTACGTTTGTTATGTTTGATCACAGGTGTCCCAAACTCACGATTCGAGAAATCGATTGAAGAAATGATTTATGTAAGCGTATGAATGATTTATGCGAGCGTATGAATGATTTATGTAAGCGTATCGAGTGGGACGTGACTACTTGAAGTGCGCGGTGTTGTGTTACAATTTAGACCGTTGGAGATTTGAGCGCTCTATAAGACTTTGTATGGAGTTGAAAATAACGTGGACTAAAAGCGCTCAACGAAATAAAATTTTACCTTAGCTTCAATAAAATAAAGAAAATGTACTCACCTTTCTTGATTTCTGTTGTCCTTTTGGGTTATTTCATCGTTTTTGGGGGGTTTTCAGGTCCTAGTTGTACCCTTCGTCTTATGATTGTTATTGCATCAACCATTTTTTGGCTACTTACATTTTGGTGTCAGAAGTGGGATTTGAGTAATTGCAAAAAGTAGAGTTTAAACAGGAAGGAGGTAACAAAGTAAGATGCTCATGGGGAGCAGGGATGGTGCAGTGACTGTGGTGAGAGCGCTTGCCTCCCACCAATGTGGCCTGGGTTCAATTTCCGGTCTCTGCGTCATGTGGGTCGAGTTTGTTGTTAGCTCTTGTCCTTGCTCGGAGGGTTTTTCTCCTGGTTCTCCGGTTTTCTTCCGTCCATAAAAACCAACAGTTCAAATTCCAATTGGATTGGGAATATGCAGCCCCACAATCTTGCAGCTTTAATTACCATCATGTCTAAACAAAAGTAATTTATTTTTTTTTTTATTTAGGCCCAGCTCAAAGAACTCCAGGGGAAGTTGGCAGCATTGGAATCCAAGCTACAGCAACACCGTAGTGCTGGCAGTTCAACCAGTGCCTCAAACACAGCTTCTAGCCAGGTTACAGTGAAGATGCCCAGAGAGAGGAAACTGCGGAATTTTGCAGGGAGCCAAGATGACCATGCCATTGAGGATGGGATTGTGGATGCTGAACGAGCCACATCAGGCCACACCAAGACAGAAGCAGTACTTTTTGTTCTTTATCACTTAGAAGGACAGCCACCAGGGAAAAGGTCCGTCTTTGCCCTTCAAATCGGCAAGCCAACAAGGACATCTTTGAGATCCTGAGGAGCACGTTTGAAGAAGGGTTGAACCCCATCCAGGCCCCAAGGAAGCTCTTTGAGCGACATCAGACGATCCAGGAGGTCCGGGAGGAAGTCCAGTGCTGGGTGGATGAGGACTCTAACCTTCAAAGATGAGCTGCTGTGCTTGAGGCTGCAACAGCAACCCCCCAGGTGACAAAATTACCTGTGATGAGGTTAAAGGTGGATGCCCTGACCCTGGGAATGTGCTAAGAAGGACAACCTAGGAGACTGCCAGGTACAAAGGGACATGAAACGTTGGGTACAGGACCACCCCGCAGACGATCCAGGAGGTCCGGGAGGAAGTCCAGCGCTGGGTGGATGAGGACTCTAACCTTCAAAGACGAGCTGCTGTGCTTGAGGCTGCAACAGCAACCCCCCAGGTGACAAAATTACCTGTGATGAGGTTAAAGGTGGAGTCGACCTGCGGAAGGTCATAAACGAGCTGGTAGTTAGACAAAAGTTGCTGGCAGAGAACCTGCCGAAACAGCAGAAGGTTGTTAACTGTCGTGACAATGTCTACGAGATTGCGCCAGCTGATGGCCACAGACCTAGCAGAACAGTGAACTGTGCTGAGCTTTAAGTTTGGCCCAAGCCCAGACCACTGTTACCCCAGTTAGTCCTGGCACGGCTCCAGTGAACCCAAGTACCAGGACCTAGAAGTACTGATGTAACCCCAGATGATTCTTCAGACGAGGATGATGACATCCTAATTGCATTTGATGCCCTGGGTAGACCTGTGTCATTGCCAGTAGCGTCTGAGACAGACCTCTACTCCGTTGATCTGCAAGACCTAACAAGGGACAGCACAGCAACCTATATCGCTAACCCAGGACTCAAGGTACCTAAGACTGTCCCTAATAAGTTATGCCATTTATTTCTAGTTAAGTTTCCTATTTTCTGCTTGCATGAGGGCATGGCAAGTAAAAGCAGGGGGGAATGTGACAGTGTCAGTTGAGTTATTTAATTTTATTTTCTAAAAATCCGAATTATTTTTGTTATTCTTAAAGTACTATTTGGTTGTTTATCTAAATTTCCCTATTTTCCCTCACACCTTAGTTTTTCCTTTGTCAATAAACTCATTTAAGGGGGCACTGTCACGAGCATAACTTCAAAAATTAAACAGCCCAAAAACATGCTCACCATTGAAAACCTACATGTATTAACAGTGGCCAAGTTTTCTTAAAATTACTATATACCAGTGTCTGAAGCTAAATAAAGAGTGATATCACTGTGATACCATCGGGAGCTTTTGATCTCAACTTGAAAAAGTCAGCCTGACTTTTTCAAGTTCTGATGAAAATGAAAACTATTTACGGTCACCTCTTCTGTAAAAAAATTGCTAGATATCCTTCCCTTTATGTTCTAGGAGCATTTCCTACACGGTTGAAAGTCCTTAGGCGTAATTTTGGTGCTGTTTTACTAAAAAAGCCAAAAAATGTCCGTGACAGTGTTCCTTTAAGTTAGCTCAAATCTATTGTTCTTGCGTCTACCGTTTTTGGCCGTCTTACAGTTGCTTTTCATCAGAAAAGATGTGTTTTATTGAAAATCAGTTAATCAGTTAAATTGAATCTATTTGCTGATTGAATACAACTGCAGCCATGTTGCCTTAAATAAAAAAATAGCACTCGCGGGAGTGCACGTGGTTTCAGCTACATGTATGTTTTGTCTGTTACAATTATGTACAAATTTCTCACGGTCTATAAGCTTGAAAAGGAAATCACTTACAATAGTCTCTCTTTTGAAAAGTACCACTTTCAACCCCCCCAAAAATCATACATATGGGAATGCGTGACAAATTGCACGCGAATGGATGATTTGCATATTTGCGAGCTGATTCGACCTGTGTACTGTGTTTACGAGTAAACACGCTCGAAAGTCGTTTCTCGAAAAGTACTGCAATATCAAGAAGCATCCCTTCCGAAAGGTATTTCAAAGCGCAAAATAGTTTTGTTCCCTGTTTGTTCTGAACTTCGCTTTAAAACTGCGAGAGCAAATTTTTGCATTTTTAATTACATGGTAACAAGAGCTGTTTAGGATAACAAAAGCTGGCATCACTTGGTAGGGTATGAAAGGGCCGTTTCTTCGGAAAACCCTGACGATTGTGATCAATGTTAGTCTCTTGGGAAGCATTTAGAAAGTGTTGAGCAGAAAAATTGCATCAGAAAGTGGAAGCTCTACAAAATTTAGCGACAAATTGCACGCGAATGGATGATTTGCATATTTATATTTGCTAGCTCGCTCCGCATGGCTGATTCGCCATGTCTACGGTGTTTACGCTTAAGACGCTCGAAAGTGGTTTCTCGAAAAGTACTGCACAAATCACATCAAGAAATATCCCCTTCATCGAGAGCTCTGTCTGGTTCCCAGACTAAAATAGCACAAAACCATTGCTAATGAAACTTTCCTCCGAAATCCACCGCCCAGAGAAACGCATAAACAAACGTTGCTTCGACATTTCACATGTCATCTGCGAAGAAATATCGACTGTGAATTCGCAACCTCGTTCTCAGGCCCATGATAAAAAGCTTGTCATGAAAATACTTCGGGCATGTCAATAAACCATCGACTGCGGCTTCCGCGTCCCATCGGCATTACGTCGGGTTTCCGAATTACGTACTTACTTACTCACTTACTTACAAAACGCTGACAAAGTGGCTTTCGCTTCTACGAAGCTGAAACCACAAAAATTGTTCTTGACTTTTTGGATCAAAGGTAGATAACAATGTGGTTTTGGACTGCAATCCTTTAGAGCTTATACCAAAATTATTAGACTACCCAATTACAATGGGAGGTGCAGTGGCCTAATGGTTAGTGCGCTGGACTCCGGATCGGGCGGTCCGGGTTCAAGCCCTGGCCGGGGCACTGCGTTGTGTTCTTGGGCAAGACACTTTACTCTCATAGTGCCTCTCTCCACCCAGGTGGATCAAGTTTGTTTGTTTGTTCATTCGAACTGTTTCGTGTTTTATCTCGGTTATTGAACCGTGCAAGGAGAACATTACTCTTGAAAATAATAATGTGCTAGAAACTTTCCTGAAAACAGTTTGAATAACATGAATTGTTTTTAAAACTACTAAAATCTATTGTATAAGCAACTCATTTGATAAGCCTAGAAACTGTTTTTATTTTCACAACTTAGTTTTTCTGGTCTATCTTTGACAACTGATTATGAAATGTCGATAAGATCAGAATTTAATTAAAGTGTTTACACAGGTGTTTTGACTTTTTATTACCTTTGCCTTAACCTTCAAATAGACCTGCTAAATATTTGTAATCTTGGTTCTGTTAAACCTTAATTACTAACAATAATTCAAGTTCTTTAGTGAGCTTGCTGTGCAAAATTGAAATAATAATTTTCCTGCTTCATGCTTCACTGATTTAATTGCTTCAAAACTTTGGATATTCAAAACTCCTATAAACATTGTTTTATTTGTTATACACATTTTTAACTTACTTTATCCAACATTCATCACAGCACAATATACTGGTTGGATTTTCAAACTCATTTTAAGCCTACAGAAACTTTCTCATGTACACACTCCTGTTCATGTCACCCAATCAGTGTAAAAAGACCCCTCCCCTAGATTTTTTTTCTTCTACCCCTCCCCCCTCCCCCGAGGATTTACCATGGCAACTTTTAGGCTGGGCTCCTAAAGTAATGGCTTGGGCTCCTAACTTAAAGTGTTAGGAGCCCGAAGGGCTCCTTAGAAATTTCCTTAGGCAGCAGCCTTGAATTTTATCGATTTTATCGGATTCATCGATCATTATAGAATCGATTAACATTATCCTGTTTTCGTTGAGGGAGCATTTGATTGTGACTTTTTTAATGTAGATTTCAAAGGCGGCAATGAAATGATTTCAATTGTTAACAAGCACTGTACAAGTGACTAAAGAGACTGCATTATGATTTTCAAACGAAGTATTTGAAAGACGGTGTGAAGCCAAATATTACTACAGTTTTGTTCATGTTCAAGTAGTATTACATGTAAAAACACATGTATTGGATGACAATAAATATTATTATCGTTGGTTTTTAGTCTTTATCACAAGCTATTGCTTTTTATTGAACATTAAGATTACGAGCCCGAGGGCATGCAGATGATTTGTTCATATCTCAAAGCAAAAAATCACGAAAATCTTTGCCTTTAAAGACTGGGTAAAAGATCAACGAGCGTGTGATTGTGTCACATCAGCAAAACAAACCCAGGGATCTCAAGCGGATTTCAAATAAAACACACGCTGAGTATTACAAAACGTTTGTAGAAAAGATGAAGCAATTTTTATCGTTAAACGAACAGGAAAGTTGTTGTAAGTGTTTCTGCGAGCTCTTTAATATCTTGTGGTGTTTTCGTTTCGAAAAATGGTACGTTAATTCAGTTTCAATAAATTCGATATTTATTTGATAAAATCGATAGCCTTAATTCAAAAATTGATAATTATCGATTACTCACAACGAAATCTTTTATCGATTTTTATCGAATTTTGAAAAAATTAATCGATTTTTATCGATTGTTATCGAATGTTATCGATTATCGATATTATCGATTGACTACGCCGGGCGCTATGTCAACCAGTAGGCAACGCATTTAGAAATTAAAGTGTTTGTATGGGAATCTGATGACAAATTATTTTTTCAAAAATGGAATATAAACACAGAAGAAACAAATCAACAGAGAGTAGATATTAGTAAAATTTGATAATACAGGTTACAAAATGCTGGCTCCCGCACATGTGACATAAGAAGCGCCATTATATTCTTATCTGGCCATATTCTTCGAAAAATACACTCAGCAGATTTGAACAACGCAAAAAAATAATTTATTTTTATCTTAAATGACTCTATATACATGCATATAGTGCCCGAAAGGTATCAGTACACCTCAGTTTCACTCAAAAATGCGAATCTCCTTTTAGGAAATTTGGTTGTCTTTCTTTTGCAGAAAATGCGAAAAGAAAAGCTTTTTTGGTTTCCGAGATAGAGGCAGATAACGATTTCAAATTTATAATTACCACCAACTGCACGCCGACAAGTTCCTGTCATCACTTATTGAATTTTGCCAAACATCACACGTGCGTCGCATTTCACAACTAAAATGTTCATTATCTTTCTCGCGATCGTTCTTCAATATTCTCCGGATCCCTTGCATTTTCAATAGTTTCTAGGTTTTAGTATTTTATTCTGTATTTCTACGTGTTACATTATTGATGTCTTCATGGAAACAGAAAGTGAGGTGCCAGGTTTCTTCTGGAAAGAACTCAAAACGGTGAAAGAACAAGCAGTCATTTCTCCCTTCAAATCAGCTGCTGGATTAGCAGTGACTAATCGTGTTCCTTTTAAGTCTTTTACGATCAAAAAAGCACCAAAGCATACATTGCGGGCTGGACATTTTTGCTATACATCCATCTTGGAAGGTACACAAAACAAGTTGATGAGTTTTTAGTAGCAATAGTGATGTTTCTGGTGTAAACACCTTGAATAGATTGGACATGATTGGAATACAGTTTATTCAAACCACTACAAGTGGATGCTCAGTGCCAATAACTTTTCAGCACAATAGCCTGAGTACGAGAAAACCCACTACATTTCATCTCCGACAAGATATTTTATGAGATGTTTTACATGTATGATTAGTCTGAAGTGTCAGCCGTCTTCTCTTCCTTACCCCCCCAGAGGAGGGGCGCGGGCGAGAAGGAAGTCTGAATTCCCAGCGTTATAATGCCATCCCGTGAAGTTATACTGAGTAATTTATGCAATTTTGCATAATCTGCCAGTCGTGAAAATATCCAGGCCATGAGTCACAGAGGAAGCGGGCTAGTAAATAACTGTTACTCAAGTGGTTTGTGTTTTGTGTGTGTGCTGCCAAGTTGGATCAACCAACTTCTAGAATCGACTTCTGTGGGAGTCCATCGTTTCCCGTGGAAATAAAGATAATAAAGCTGCCGATCGCTGAGAAAACTCGTACTTGTCGAGATTTGCCATATTATATTAAATTCGGTCTTTCAACCTTTTTGCTTCTCACTGGTTTCTGAAGGACACTATATGTAGTGATATCTGGGGGCAGTAAGTTGAATGGCTAGAGCCATAAGACTGTGGCCTTGAAAATGTGAAATGTCTACAGGACTGTAGAGGTCATAGGTCTGAACGGTTTCCTGTTTATAGAGGTTGACACCTCTCGCTCTGCAATTTGCCACATGTTTCACTATTGCAGTCTCTTTTGGCTCGTTTCTATTTGCAAAATATGCTTTAAGCTCTCGAAGTGTTCGCTCTGGAAGGACAAGGTCTGAAATATTCCATGAAAATATTGATTACTTGCATTTAATAATATTTGTATGCGATGCTGGGAAAGATGTATTGATCTTATTACGCGTGACTTATTTATCTTTGTCTGGCTTTGCCAGAGACAGTTAATTGTAGCTTTACTTCGAGAAAGCTAAAAGTTGGTTTTAGAGAAACATTCTGTGTTGAAAGTGTTATGCATATTGCATTAATTTGATTGAGTGTTTTGTCTCCTGAGCTCAATGGTTAGGTTTCGCCTCCCTTGTTCGTCATTATTTTTACGTTCTGGCAACACAATCATGTTTTAAATTTAGAGTTTTCTGAATTGAAGTCAACATGAAGGCCGCTTAGCCGATCAGGAACAGTAACCTATTTTACCAACAGCTTATAACAATGCCTTTTTAATCTGCACCAATCAAAAGTTACTTACCATTTTTGCAAAAGTCTGCTTCTCACCCACGCCTCTCCTCTGCGGGGTAAGAAAGAGAAGATGGCTGACACTTCAGACTATTTTATGATGTTTACCGCGAATATCTATGGTTTGGATGACTGTTAAATGTAGATTGTCATTGACGCCATAGTTATGGTAAGCCAATCCTTGGAGTTATCTGTCAATACATAATTGATTCTCACACTTTGTGGAAAAGCTTTATTCATCTGTATCTCGAAAATTAAAAATGACGTAACTGCACGCACATTTTTAGTTCGTTTACAGCTACCTTTTAGCTGAAACTTTCCTGAAATGTTACCAGATAGCTGCCCTACAAAAGGGCATCTCCGATTGTTGAATTTCGGCCCGGTTAACAATTTGTTTGTTAAAAGATATCACAAGCTTTCGAACATCAAACTTTAGAGTGGCATAAAAAGAAAACAAAGCGATCTTTAATTTGAGAAATCAGAGACACCCTTTTGAAAGGCTATGTGTAAGGAATCATTTGTGATATTCAGTGCTTTCAATAAGCACCGACGGCCGACGAAAAGTGTTGGCTACTTTGTTCAGAGAGGTCGGCTGCTTTTTCCTCTAAAATGAAGTAACTAGAGAAAGATCCTCTCAAACCTTGTTGATGCAGTCGGCTACTCTATTCTAACCAGCTGCGTACTTCAAATGTTATTGAAACCCCTGGATATTAAATGCGTTGCGGCAATAATCGAAGCATGTAAACAAACTTAATAAAGACAAAAGGGTAAATATCGCTTCGCTATGCAAAATTTCAAAACCTTTATTTTTTTGGAAAAAAGAAAAAACATAATCAAATTCTTCATTTATTCCAGCTTTTAGGAAATATACACTTTATTGGGGTTTATTTTTAAAGCTCCACCATGAAAGCATATTATTATTTTTTGTCCCTGTTTCGTGATTATTATGTAAACCAACTATTATCATAGCCCATATAATTAGCCATGTTCTAAACGAGCAGGGGACTGGGTACGAACATATTTTCTCTTCGGTACAAACATTCAATATCGATTGAATTGAAAAATGGGGCACGTCATCTGAAAGAGCATCCAAAAATTAGTAAATTCACCAAATTTGACAGTTATTGGTTTAAACTCAAAGGCATGGTATACTTAGTATGGATTGGAGGGACAGGCGTCCTCCAATCTTCACCGCGGTAAAACGTAAAAAACAAGAAAACTACTTTAAAGATAAGGTTTTAATTTTCAGGGTTCAAAGTTTGATACTTAAGAAGTATTCTCCTAGTTTACTAAATTTTTTGGAGCTTTACTAAAAAAGTTCTAACTGTTTGAAAACGGCGAAATGTCGACTGTCGGCGCCATTATCAACACACATGATCAAAGCAATTTTGTTCGGGTGCGGAGCATTTTAAAAGTAAAGAATCTCATTTGAGAGCACTGAAAATATATTTACCCTCAGCAGCTATTTTACATATCCCTTACTGATGCTTCCACGTTAGCGTGAATGATTTCTCTCGAAATAAGAAAACAAAAACAGCCTCAGACGTTTGACCACGGTGAACCTCCAATCCATACTAAGCTTTCTTATTTTTAAAGTTTACCATGCCTTTGCGTTTAAACCAATAACGATCAAATTTGGTAAATTTACTAATTTTTGCATGCTCTTTCTGATGACGTGCCCCATTTTCAATTCAATCGATACTGAATGTTTGTACCAAGAAAAAATATGTTCGTACCCAGTCCTCTGCTCGTTTAGAACATGGCCAATTGAACAAAGAGAAAAACACACATGATTGGCGTAATGTGGGGAACACATCCCTGCAGTTGGCATGAGAAGCGACTTTGAGTTGTGTGACATTTTAACAGCCTCACTTATCCCCAGCACCACACGCTGGATTGGATAAGGGTATCGGGACATATGATAATTTACCTTACCCATTGATCAAGGTTCTTTGGATGGCAGGTGTACCAGATTTCCTACATCAGGGCTCAAAATAATTTTTGAATACTGATCGGTCATGTTGACCGGCCAAATCAATTTTTGCTCGGTTATGTCTTGTTTTTGACCGGTCAAAATGTTGAGTATTTACTTTGAAGCAATAGCCTATTCTGCCAAAAATTTCGCCTCATAAGCTGAAACACTCATTGTTAAAGAGTATAAGGCTTAAGCTTAAATGTTTTGATCGCTAAAAGTGTCATTTTATTATGTTCGCTTTTTGAATTTCCATTTCTTCTGCGTTCTACTCTACATAAAACAAAATGCTCAGTAGCCGTAGTCGGGTGGAGGCGATCTTGGTTGTAAGCACTTTACTGGTCTTTACTGTCAAACACTGAATAGTAATAGGACATATGCCCATGCTACAAATGTCTAATGAGATAACTGTGCCTTTTCTGGGCATGTAGGAAGAAAGGAAACGCCAACGGCTTCATGTCAACTGTGTCCAGTAAAAAGGATTTACGTCCTCGACTTTTAGATATCTTTCCTGTATCATGCGATACCAATATCCCATTTCAAGCTAGGGGATTAACAAAATAACCGCCGAGAAAAGATTTCACATTCGTTCTCAGTAAGGGTGTGCCAGAAGTTTAACATGTCTTTTGTTGCTTTTTCAGGTCTGCTGGAAATCTACTAACAAACCATCTTTTACTTAACTAATTAGCGATAAACACGGTCAGGAAGTTGTCAAAACTTCAAAATACAATGTGCTTGGAACTGAACTTAAAAAATTCAAAGCGTTTAATGATTTTATTATTTTCTCATGATCTTGCTGGTGAAAAACACGCTACGAACTTGTACTTTCTATAGATGCATATAGTTTTTTAAATCCACTAACGAGTGCTATTTTTCTTGGCCCGCCTGACAATTCAAACTGTAATTGCGTACGCGTGTGCGTATGCGTCTGTTTAGCGTATTAACAGACGTGGATGTTTCCTGTTTTATTGTACTGTACATGTTTCAAATTTAGTTTGAGTCATCTAACAATTCAGTCTGGTGATGCTTCCATTAAGTGCTACCTCATTGTCAATGAATGCGGCACTTGTCCAAGAGTGCCTTATGCTCTCATAATTATGTGATACTTGATCTGGGGGTGGTGGGGGGGCACTTTAATAGGGGCTGTGCTTAATCAACTAAATATGGTACTGCTATGCCACTAGGCTATTCCTATATGTAATGGTCTAGTTGTAATGAGGTCCCCTGTTTTATGAGTCAAATGAGTCTATGAGTCGAGTCGTGAGTCAATGAGTCAGGGTTATTTTTTAACAAAGTAGGTTAAATATATATTGAACAATTGTTTGCCTGTATTCAAGTTAGCTTAGAAGCACTCCACTTTGCATTGGGATAGTTCTACTCTGGATTGCTTGCGGTTAGTTCAACTCCAGTTTGCTGGCAGTTAGTTCCACTCTGGTTTGCTTGCGGTTAGTTCCATTTTGGTTTGCTTGCGGTTAGCTTTTATAAGTTAGCAAGGACAGCACTATTTTCAAATTAATAACCATAATTTAAAATTTGACTCATGACTGTACTCGTTGACTCATCTGACTCATAAAAACCTTACTCTCAGTTGTAATACATGTGGTTGAAACTATATATTGAACTTAAGACTGTGTTGTATCTTTAAGAACCTGACACAAGAAGGACAGGCACATCTACAGTATGTCAGAAACAGATGATGACCACTGTCCAAGGCAGATGGATTTAGCCATGAGGAGGATTAAAGCCAGCCTTTACATGGACAAGGTTAGTTCATCTATTTCTAATCCTTCATGCATGTTCATAGTTTTAAAACCCGAGGAGGCATCATTGTAGTCCGCGCGTATATAGAGTATATATATAGTATATACCAGACAAAATCTCGACTTGGCCAAAGTGCGACAGCAAGTAGTATCGGTAGGTGTGATAAAATGCCCGCAAGTAGTATCGGTAGGTGTGATAAAATTTCCTGTACGGTGATTGGTCAGTGATGACGCAAGATAAACGATGATTGGGTGAACCAAAGCGCGAGCACGTGCACAAATGACATGTCAACAAACGACGCTTGCAAACGTTGATTGCAGTCGGGTTGCTGCAGTTTCCGTCGAGCTTTATTGATTTCACAAGGTCTAGAAGCCGAAACTTACGCAATGGATATGATCAAAACCAAGAATAGTACGTATTGGTCTAGAAATTTCTCTTTTTAGCGTGTTGCGAGCAGTTCTCGTTCACTCGCAGGATTACCAGACTCAATCCGAAAGCGAGATTTGTCAGACACAAATCACACTTTACACGAGGGGTTTGAAAGACTCAGGCTACAACCAAGATATAAAGTTAGCAGCTGCGATAAGTTCAAAAAGAGTTAAAGAAGAAAAGTTTTTGAAAGATACCGCGAGCATTGAAACTCGCAGAGAAGTGAGAAAGTTTTCACTTGAGACATACATGTATAACTAGCAAGCTGTCGATCCAGTGCTTTCGGCTTTTAGGCGGAACATCATAACTTAAAAAACTCAAGTGGTAGAAATAAAAGTTAAAAGACTCGATCAGTCTGAAGCCATTTAACTAAAATTTGTAACTGAGACTTGTCAAGAAGGAAAGAGAATTCAAAAGAGTTCTTGAGATAATCAAAACTCACGACAGGCATTTACATTGACAGAGGTGAGAAATCTTTTGGCATCCGTTTCGAGCTCAGCTGTCAAGTTGGTCATTGCCGCTTGAGTTCCCAGCTGAAACAAAAAATCTGAAAACAGCTGGTCTCAATTGGTAGTTTTAAAACGTTTCGCTATTACCAAAGTTTATCCTCGCTACGATCACTCATTACAGCAAAAAAAGAAAAAATAAACTCAGGAAGTTGGGAACGCGTTCGTGTAATTAAATTTACGTGATTATTACATGTAATCCTTCAGAATTTTTGCATAATTTATCTTTGTTTTACTTAGCTACTTGACCTCAACAATTCATAGTGAAAGTTTGTTTTAAATGGCACGTCCTCGTCCCATGATCTTGAAAAAGAGAAAGCCAGAAACAAGTGATGCTTTGTGAGTAGAACACGAGAAAAATAATCGCAAGACTGTTCCAAGCAAAAAACTGATTTTCAATCAATTAAGAAAATAGAATAGCCAAAATATCAAGCAAAATAATTGACTGTAGTAACGGATAAACTGAGAAAAAAAAGGATAACGGCGGGGGCAGCTGTAGTGTTAACTATCCCTAGTAGTAAGTATCTAGGGGGAAGTATCTGATTTTTGGGCTGGCTTCAAAGCTGGACACTTACATTTAGCGGCACTTGAAGATTCAGTTTACACTTTTGTTGAAGCTTGACAAAATGCCTCACAAGTTTTGTAACGACTATAGCTTATCATAGAAATACAGGGAAGTTTGAAGCTGATGCTCTCTCTTTCCAACGTGCCAAGATTTTGCTGTTTGGAAATTATACCCAACACGTTTTATGAGGTTGAAATAGGCGTAGAAATTTCCGTAGAGCTCTACGCTTCTACTTAGTACAGTAGTAGCATATATATTAAATAGTTAGCTCTTGTAAGCTTGTAGAGTAGTAGAGATAGGTTAAGATTGGTCAAGACAGCTTGGTGTCCACCTATAAACTAAACTTTAGCATAGAATGTACACCCGTAGACCAGTCCATTTTGTACTCAGTATATTACATGTATATAGTACTCTACTCTACTCTACTCTACCTCTACCTCTACCTCTACCTCTACCTCTACCTCTACCTCTACCTCTACCTCTACCTCTACCTCTACCTCTACCTCTACCTCTACCTCTACCTCTACCTCTGCCTCTACCTCTACCTCTACATGTACCTCTACTCTACTTAACTTTATGATATGCTTTGCTATGCTTTGCTCTACTCTTCTCTTCTGTACTCTTCTAGTCTAATGTACTCTACTCTACTCTACTCTACTCTACTCTACTCTACTCTACTCTACTCTACTCTACTCTACTCTACTCTACTCTACTCTACTCTACTCTACTCTACTCTACTCTACTCTACTCTACTCTACTCTACTCTACTCTACTCTACTCTACTCTACTCTACTCTACTCTACTCTACTCTACTCTACTCTACTCTACTCTACTCTACTCTACTCTACTCTACTCTACTCTACTCTACTCTACTCTTAACTCTACTCTACTCTACTCTACTCTACTCTACTCTACGCTATTCTATTCAACTCTTCGCTACTCTACTGTAATTTACTCTACTCTACTCTCTACGCAGGTTGTATCATTTCATTTACCTTATATCATGATTATGTATCTTTTTGAAATTGTTTTCAGCCAAGGTGTTATTTTCATTTTATCCTATTCTATCCCCGTATGCATGTGTTACCTCCAGCACATTTTGCGTTACATTATGAAAGGGTTGCATTTACACACTAGTTGCATTCCAGCATCTAAGTGTTGTACTTATATCTTTATATGTATAACATATCTCTTCCAATTTCAACAGACAACCTGTCTTCGTTCAATATTTGCATACTAGTTCATACTAGTTTACTAATCTTTTTTTAGAGTAGGGTAGCGTAGCATAGCGTAGAGTCGAGTAGAGTTGAGAAAAGTGTAGTAGAGATTAGCGCTAAGCAAAGAGTAAAGTAGCAAGGCATTACAGAGTAGAGTAGAGAATATTACACTAGAAGCGTACAGTACAGTAGAGCGTAGCAATAGAGAAGAGTAGTGTAGAGTAGAGTAGAGAACATTAAATTAAACTAAAAGCATACAGTAGAGTAGAGAGTAGCGTAGAGTATAGGAATAAATACATGAAGCTGTCATACGGGGTAAATACGAAAGGCATAGGCTAACACTTAAAAGTAGAGATATAAAATTGTATTTAAAATTGGGGAAAATGTTATTGCCAAATGGGTATAATGGTGTATGCAGTTCCAAAGCTGCTACTAAATGGACTATTAGCGGAGCTCTCCAGCGGCCCGAAGGGCCGCAGAGCGGAGCCCCATAACCACCGTGCGAGGATAGAAATTGAGAAAACCATGCGTTTGAGTTTTCATGGTCATCGTGGCTAGCGGCATGGCTCGCGGGCGCGTGCGCCTAGCGACGACGACGACGACGACGACGTCGCCCAAAATGGCGGCCATACTCCAGAAAAAGCTTGACCTGGGCATCTTACGTGTTTGATATTGACCATCCACTTTTCGTTAAAAGTTACCTATCGTAGAAGTTTGTAGGACACTGAACATTTTTTAACTCATGTTGAAAATCGAATAGGGATATTTCATTTCGCCTACACAAATCGATTGCGTGAAAAGGCGACGAAATCTTTGCTCAACCGCGGGAATGAAAACTTGTGAAGAAAGTGAGCAGGAGAAAATATTTCTTCGTTATTATTTTTCACTCCATCACTTCAGAGATTTTTTCTCACATCAAAAAAATGATCTGGTCATTTCACATCAACTTAAACGAAGCCATTGCATGAAAAGGCGCCAAAATCCATGGTACGCTGTTCACGTTTAAAGGTGAATGAAACACGCGAAGAAAGCTGCTGAAGAACTTAGATCGTCGTGGATATTTCTCGCTCTATTTACCCATCTACATCATGGAAACTTATTCCAAATCATTTAGGACAACCTTGTAACGGGAAGAACCGAAGTAATTGCGGACTTGAACATGATATATCGGACTACAATTCAAAAGAGCGATGTCCACGGTTCGACCTGCGGCTGAGCAAGCCTGAAAATCACTGAATTGAGCTCAAATAAAAGTGAACTCAAAGCCGATCAAGTTCACTGAAGTGAAGGATAAAAGACTGTTAAAGGCTACACCGATGGAAAGAGAGAAATTGATCTTCGTTGATAATTCATATAATGTATGTGTCGGTGGTGTTGGAGAAAGCTTACAACGAAATTGCCGTGTTTGTCTCCGATATTATTGGGCTGGTTTGAAAGCTTTGCCCTGCAGAATTTACAAGCCTTCTTCAATAATGAGGTAACAAACGTAAATGTATGCACTAAGCCTAATTTTATATTGAGAGAATTTACTTCATTTATGAACAAATTTGAAGTTGTGTCGCTTTTGAGATCTTCCGGCAAATATTTATCAAACCTGTTCGTGTTTGTACATTTTATACAGACATTGTTTATCAAATATTTCTTTTAGACTAGTGATGTTCACTACTGGCTTTTATAAACAAATTATTTAGCTTCACGGATCAAAATCACAATTTCGCAGAATTTTGGCTCGCTTGCATTTGTTTTGTTTCTCTTGTCCCTACTTATCAGTGAGTGTGTTGAAATATCTTCGATGCGTAAACGAATATTTCGCCGGTTTCGTTGCGAGCTACCTGTGCTTGGCTGAGTGAGTTCAGACTTTACCTACCGCATATTTATACTTACCAGAAATGAAGAAAATTCATTCAGTTCTCTACATAAAATTATCTAAGGTACTTAGCAACGCGTACGATAAAACAGGATTAGTTAAATCATTCCACTAAACCGCAACGAAAGGAAGATGATTCAAACAGTCAAAACAACATTAAGCTCATTCTAAGTTAGCGTGCACTACTTCCCAAATCACAAACTGCCACAATTCTTACACAAAAGCTGGTTTAAAATGACTTACATAACCGGCACCATAAATTTTCAGAGTTTGTTTTGCCGCCTTGATTTTCTCAGTTTGCCGTGGCGTAAGTTCATTTTGTTTACTGTGTTTAGCAGCGAGTTCGCTTTGTTTTTCTGTATTTTGTTTTTGCCTTGAGTTGATTTTCTTGCCCTGACAGTTTTGTACTAAATCAAAACAAGGTCAAGATTCTTTTTACATTGAAAAACTCATAGAGGTCCTGGAGGTGTATTAATTAGTGTACAGAAAACTTTATAAAGATTTGTTTTGCGCCGACGTGCGTACGTGAGGAACCCAATAAAATGCACTCGTCAAATTCAATTTTAGAACCTGTCAGTGACAAGCTGTCACAGGAAAGAAAATTCAGACGGGACCACGAAAAATATTGACGTCGCTTTCGTCAACAAAACATGACAAAACCATGAGAGGTTTTTAACCATAAGCGATTAAAATTTATTTTGTACCTATATGGGCCACTGTATAAGCTTAGAAATATAGTGTGGCTACCTATTTAGTAATGGAATTAATAAATTGGAGCTCCGCTTTTAGGCCTGCCTAAATCTATATATTAATGGTAAGTGCTATAGTCACAGCTACAGTCTCATAGACCTGACTCCCCAGTAGTCTCTCGTTGCATTATCGACTCCCACTCCCTTAAGAGACAGAGAGACGAATGGGGACAAGTCAGTTTGTAAACCATGAAAGGCATGAATGGCATGTGTAGAGGCGTAGAGCTCTACAAAAATTTCTACACCTTTTTGAGCCTCATAAAATGGGCGCCACTTGTTGGAAATTCATGCATGTGGGGAGACGGTATTGTCGTATCTAACATTCTGTGACTGCTCAACGTTTGTAAAAAATAATTGAGTTTGTTTATTCTAAATCTTTATTATTTACTTCAATTATAGCTAGAGAGATGTCCTAAAGAGAGAAATGTATGCAACAAATGAGTGGAGGACAAAATCAAGCAAGGAAGGAGACAACACAAAGATAAGAACAACCGTTGAGAATTTATTCAATACTGGTATTATAATAGCTGAAAACTTTACGACAAGAAATGGCAGGTTGTTAAATCAAAATAAGTTTTACACTGCATGGATTAGCCAAGAATTTAATTCAGTGCAGTTTTTGTAGTTGTCCTCATCTAGTTTAAGGTGGCCCGCGGCTATTTTTTGGGAACGGAGGTGCTCTTTTCTAAATCGAGTTTTGGGCATGTAAACCTCAACCGATTTTTCTGATTTTTGGTAGTTGAAATAACAAATGTTCAAATTTTATAAAGCTTTAAATTATAGGGCAAACACAGCAAATGATCATGAGATATTAGCGCTTTTGAAAAAATATATTTATCAAAAAAACGCGAATATTTTCCAAACGCGACGATAGATTTTTTTCTAATTAATGTCAACTAGTTCAAATTATCCAAGTTTTAATGTGAGCAAGTTTCAACAAAATTGGCTGGGTAGAAATTGCTGCACAGTTGACTGTTGAATTTTTGCTTCAAAATATTATGCTTGTGTGATGCTCAGATCCAATGGATTATTTGAAAGCTTTATGCCAGCTAAAACGTTGCTGAAAAGTATGGAAAGATCGGAATCTCCTAGAAAAAGTTGTAAATGAATGAAGAGGAAGAGGTTTACGATGCGTAAATTGTGAATTTTAAAATATTCATTTTTTTCGAATTAAAAAAAATCTACCGATTTTTTTTCTCATTTTATTTTTAAGTATGAGAATGCCGCAGGTTTGAATAATTTACTGTTATGCGAGGGTTTCCAAAGCGCTCCAAAATGGAAGACGAGAAGTAGCTATCTTGGCGAGCCACATTCGACGAGTTTCATCGAGACTAGACAGACGGAACTAGATAAAGTCGTTTGCACATATGCTGTATTTTCTCATACTTGAAAATAAAAGAAAAAAAATCGGTAGATTTTTTTAATTCTAAAAAAGATAAATATTTTTAAATTCACAATCTACGCACCGTAAACCTCTTCTTTTTTTTTTTTTTTTTTTTTTTTTTTTTTTATTGGCAAATTTTAAAATTGCTTACATTGATAAGGATACAAATTATAATTACAGACATTACTCACATTACTAACAATCCGAATATTTACACTTCTCACAATAAGATTACTAATAATAAAGTACAATGAAAAATTTAAATAGAAATTACTCGTTAAAAGGAAAACAACTACAATTACAATTAACACACACACACAAAAAGCATAACAAATTTACTAATAAATGTGCTAAATAAGAAAATTTGATTTTTATTAAAGGCAGTGCAATTATTGGTCATGATTGCGATGTATTTTTCCGTTTCAATTTTATCTCGAACGAGAGTGATATAATCGGCGAACTGAAATCTTTGGTCTGTTAGGGCATTAGTATACAAAAAGTATTTTCCAATTATAATCAAGTGGTTAAGGGTTGAACAGGACGACCAGTTTTCTGTTACGCCGTATATTATTTCTGTTTTAGAAAGAGAAGTCTTCTTTGTTTTTGATAGCGAATTATACCAAGTAGTGAACTCGGACCAGAAAGATGTGGCTGCTGAACATGTGAAGAATAAATGAGCAATCGTTTGTTCGACATTGGTACAGTAGGGACAATAAGGGTTTGGTTTTTTCTTCATTTTATACAGAATGTTATTTGTATATAGTATGTTGTGAATTACCTTGTACTGGAAAACAGATAGTTTTACTTCTTTCGTTACGCAAAATGGAAGCGAATAAACACCTTGTCGCGTTTGCGCATCAAAACCGCATTCTATTAATCTTTTATCTGCGGTAGGAGGACATTGCTGTCGGTTGACCAGAGTGTTATAAACTGTTTTACACGTGAGCTTGTCGATTGCGGGATGCGGGTCTGTCGGGACACGATGATGCTCGTCTCTTTTCAGACTCTTCTTCCAATGAATTGGTATAGCCGACAACAAACTTAAGTATTGTAAAAAATTGCATTTGATTTTGAATTTTTCCAAGAAAGTATTAAATGACATGAAGCCAGTTCCTTCATCGTTAACAATATCAGCAAGGTTTTGTAGGCCGACTTGATACCAATTACGATAATAAACTGATGATTTGCCTATTCTTATGAATCGGTTGTTCCAAATTGTTTGGTTTAAGAAATCTTCTTTCTTTTCAGGAGTAGTTCTGTTTAAGTCTTGCCAGTGCAATATTATATCACGGTAGAATTTGGGTAGGTGCTCATTAATACACAAAGATTTAATGTCATAGTTGCATTCGAAGAGAAGCTTGCCTCCAACGTTTGAAAGTAATGATAATGGGATAGATTTCCATGGTTCAGTTTCCTTGGAGCACAAACGTTTTACCCATGATATTTTCAGCGCTTTATCGAATAGTGAAAAGTCAATCATGCCAAGTCCTCCGTCATTCTTGCTTCTTGTGATAGTTGTTTTTTTAAGTTTTGGATTTTTGTTTTTCCATATATATCTGAATATTATGTTATTGACTTCATTGGTAAATCCGTTTGGAGTGTCTAGCACACTGCAAATGAAAGTTAGTTTAGAAATCGCAAGGGTTTTAACGATGTTAATTCTTCCATATATCGATAAGTCCCTGGAAGACCAAATGTTTAATAGTTTTTTAAGGGGATTAAGCTTATCAAAGAAATTCTTTTCAGTTGCAAGCTCTTCGTTATATGAAAAATATACCCCTAGGGCGTAAATAGGCTCATCACTTAGTTTTAAGTCTAGCACATGGTCTTTTCTATGGCACCAACGTCCCAACCATAATATTTCTGATTTGGATTGGTTTATTTTTAGACCTGAGCAACTTTCAAATTGGCTTAATAGATAAAAAAGATTATGAATTGACTGGACATCCCTTACGAAGACTGTTGTATCGTCTGCATATTGGGAGACCTTGACCGTTTGTTCTTTGTCAATCTGGATTCCTCTTATCTCGTTTGAACGTGTAATAGCATTGTTTAAAATTTCCACGCCAATTACAAATAGGATACCCGAAAGAGGGCAACCTTGTCTGACTCCTCTACTTAAGTTGAAGTGCTTAGTTGCGAAACCGTTATTCAAGACGCAACTTGTGATGTCCTTATACAAGACTGAAACCCACTGTCGTAATTGTGGACCAAAGTTAAATACCTCTAGGCATTTTTGCAAGTATTTCCATTCGATGGAATCGAAGGCTTTCTCGAAGTCAAGAAAAACGGCAAGGCCTGGAATATTTTTAGCTTTAGTAAAAGACATCATATCTGATATGATTCTGATATTTTCACCTATATATCTTCCCTTCACATATCCAGTTTGGCTTGAACTGATGATAGTTGGCAAAACCTTTTCTAAGCGTAGAGCTATAGCTTTTGTGGCAATTTTGTAGTCATTATTAAGTAGCGATATTGGTCTCCAGTTTTTCAGATAATTTTTATCTTTGTCTTTTTTCGGTATCAATGATATCACTCCAAGTTTTTGAGTAATTGATAAAGACCCATTTTTAAATGCGTAATTGAAACTATCAACCATGAATTGTCCGATAACATTCCAGAATGATCTGTAGAATTCAATTGTAAAACCGTCTGAACCAGGAGTTTTATTATTTTTAAACTGACCAAGAGAATTTGCACACTCTTGAAGTGTTAACAGTCCTTCGCAATTGTCTGCTTCTTCGATGTTAAGGGTATTCAAACCATCTGAATGAAAAAAGTGATTAAAGATTTCTGATTCTGGAGATACATCTTTTGACCTGTAAATTTCTTTAAAAAAAGTTTCTTCTTCTTCTAATATTTGTCCGGGATTGTGAAGGAGAGATCCATCTTCTTTTTTCAACGATATTATATGTTTTCGTTTATGATTTCTTTTCTCTAGGTTGTAAAAATATTTACTGTTCTTTTCACCGAATTCATACCATTGAGCTTTACTGCGGACCATTGTGCCTCGAGTTTTATTGGCAACTACTTTTGCTAGCTTTTTCTTAACCCGATCCATTTCAATTTTAGTAGCTTCGCTGAAGTTAGATCTTATCTTTTCCTGTAAGCGAGTAAATTCTATCAATAAGTCATTTTCTTCATCCCGTTTTTGTTTGGCTTTTCTTTTAGCGAAGATTATTGTTGACGCTCTAATTTCCATTTTAATCATTTCCCAAAATAATCCTTTGTCTGGGACTTCTTGATATTTTGAAACAATTTCTGGTATTTGTTTTGTTATCATTGCGATATAATTTTCATCTGTTAACAAAGAGTTATTGAATTTCCAAAATCCAGGACCGCGTGTTGTTTCTGTATTATTAGACGACAAAGAAATTGTTAAGGCAGAGTGGTCTGAAAAAATGTTTCATTGGTAATATTTTGACATCTATAATTGAAGATTGCATATCTTTTGATATGAAAAAATAATCTAATCTGCATTGAATTTTCATCGATGGATTATTCCACGTAAAGCCTTGCACGTTAGGATATTTATGATTCCACGCGTCAACAAGATCTTGAGTGCTCATTAAAGTCTTTATCTCTTGAATCACACCTTTTTTATGAACAACCGATCGTCCTCCACATTTATCTTTTTCGCTTATCGCACAATTAAAGTCTCCACCAATCACCACTTGTTCATTTGCATATGTATTGAGCAAGGAGTTTGACAAGCCTCTGAGGAATTGTACTTGTTGGGTTTGGTCATTTGGGGAATAAATATTCAAAAACACAAATTTTTCACTGTCTAATAATGCTTCGCATAAAATGTATCTGCCGTTTTTATCATTTACGATTTTCTCAATGGTCACATCGAGTCTAGGCTTAAAGAGAATCATTACGCCTCTACTATGATTTGAACCGTGGCTTTCAATTATTTTCCCTCCCCATTCCGCTTTCCATGTTTTGATTGTTTGAGGGGATGAGTATGTTTCTTGTAAAAATATGACATCTGATTTCTGTTGATGCAGCCATCGAAACACTTGACGCCGCTTGATAGTCCTGTTCAGCCCTCTAACATTTAAAGATAAGATCTTAAGATCCATGTATAATTATCCAGAAATTATGAGATGAAACATTTTTTCGTAATTCAGTTTGCCGATTCGAGTTAGAAAAATCATAACAATAAATATGCACGGCACATAAATACTGCAATATAAACAAACGCTGAAGAACATTAAGTGGAAAGACAACTAAATAAATATATTTTTGCACAAGAAAAAAATCGAAACACAAAAACCCAGTGTACATGCAGCAGGTTACCTTGTCCGAGACGAGTGTAAGCACCCCTTAGAGTTCCACAAAGGCAGCAAAATCTCAATCTCTTGCTAATCCACTCTCCATTATTCGACCGTATAGCGGGAAGTCTTTGGTCTCGGGTCCGCGGTAAACAGCATTCTCAATAATTAACTTTTCGACATTGAAGAAAGCCATTTTCTTTTCTCCCTTTGCTCTCTTAAGCACCGGCTGAAGCGTTTTTCTAATTTCATCCACTTCCCTCGGGAAGTCATCTGATACGCCATATTTTTTACCTTTAGGTAAGTTCTTTATACGTGATTTAGTAAACCTCTTCTGCTTCATTTGTCTACAACTTTTGCTGGGAGTTTCCGATCTTTCCATACTTTCAGCAACGTTTTAGCTGGCATTAAGCTTTCAAATAATCCACAGGATCTTAGCATTACTTAAACTTTGTTGTAACAGCTCCCAATTATACACAAGCATAATATTTTGAAGCAAAAATTCAACAGTCAACTGTGCAGCAATTTCTACCCAGCCGATTTCGCTGAAACTTGCTCACATTAAAACTTGGATAATTTGAACTAGTTGACATTAATTAGAAAAAAATCTATCATCGCGTTTGGAAAATATTCGCGTTTTTTTCATAAATTGATTTTTTTAAAAACGCTAATACCTCGTGTTCGTTTATTTTGTTCGCCCTAAAGTTCAAAGCTTTATAAAATTTGAACATTTGTTATTTTGATTGCCAAAAATCAGAGAAATCGGTTAACGTTTACATGCCGAAAACTCGATTTAGAAAAGAGCACCTCCGTTCCCAGAAATAGCCGCGGGCCACCTTAAAGGTAATTACTTAAATTTCAGAAAATTTGAGATCGAAGGTATACACCTGTATCAGGGATCTCAGAATTCTGCCATATTTGTCAAAAAGTTGTGTATTTTTGATCACTAAGCTGATCAAATTAATTTGATTTCTCGTTTTATTGAAAGTATACAAAATAATATTGGTCAATATTGAAGATAATGGACTCATTGTCACCAAAAATGTTTTTGACTATTTCAATTCATTGGAAGTTTACAAAATTGATCAGTTTTTAAAAGTTTAGCTTACTGCACAGTGTCTGATTTTGGAGATTTTGCCATGAGTGGTTTCTGAATGCTACACAGAGCAAAATGTGAAACATTAAATGTGTAAAATTCTTTAATGCGATGATTTTTCCAAGTTTATTGTTATTTTCGCAGGGTGCGACAAATGTAGACCGCAGACCAGCAGACTTCTTAGTGTATATTGTGTTAACATTACAGTTATTGAGAGCTGACCAAAAATAGGCTAACTGGAGGGCCAGTTTGCAGTCTGCATCTGTGGCACACCATTATCCCTGTTGTATCTTCATAACAAGAAAAGGGCCTGATCTAGCCATTCTCATGCAGTCGCATCCAGCTGTCAATCAATGAGTTTTATCTTATTTTTGCCAATGGTAAATTTCAGTTTCACAATTTTTGTGTTCAGCAAGCCGCGACTGCAAAATTAATACCACTCTGCATTTTATATAGGGCCTTTTTTGTTTTAATACAATGTGACGTGACGTTAAATATTCAGTCCTGATGCGACCAGCAGCTAGAAGTATATTTTCAGAAATGGGAACTCAAAGTACAAAATGGCAAAGCTGCCAAAATATTTGGATATCTTTGTGAATCTTAGCTTCTAACTAGGGCCATCTGAATTCAGAAAGTTGTTTATCTTTGTATTAATTTTCTCTGTTATTGCTTAGGATTTTATTTGCAAATCTTTGCAGTGCGACTACTTCAACCAAGGCCACCCAAGCAAATTGATGAATGAAAATCTCGGATGTTAACAATAAATTTTTGACAAGGAAGCGATCAAAGCAATCTGTACACCACAGAATTGGGTCTGTCGATTTCATGAGTTCGAGTTAGAAATTTCGAGTTCGATTTAGAATTTCGAGTTCGAGTTAAAATATCGAGTTGCTTGCAGTTAGCTCCACTCTGGTTTGCTTGCGGTTAGTTGCACTCTGGTTTGCTTGCGGTTAACTTTCATTTGTTGATAAGGGCGACACTATGCATGACCAACTGCGAAAATGTCACGCCATGTTGTGGGCTTTTCGTTTTCATTTTCTTTCTTTTTTTTATCTTTTTCATCTTCCATCACGAAATCAGTAACTTTTCAGGCCCTTCCTTTTAACTAGAACTCGAAATTTTAACTCAAAATCGAAATTCTAATTCTAACTCGAACTCGAAATCTCTAACTTGAACTCGAAATTTCTAACTCGAACTCATAAATTTAATACACTCCACAGAATCAATATATTTGTGACAATTTTTATCATTTCAACACGTAAATTCTATTGGTCAATTTGTAGAGAATTTGCGTGGATGACCTTGGTTGGAATAGTCACACTTTAGCCACTTACGATATTGAAAGGCCTTGGGGTATCCTTCATATAGTTGTAAATATTATGTAAATGTTATCTCTAATATAACAAAGATTGGTGTGTCTTTGTCATTTTCTAGGAGCAAACGTGAAAAACAGCAAACTTGGCAAAGCCACAAGTACCGTGGTGGGTGTGCATGTGCATGATACTTGCGGCTTAGCTGAGTATTTTGCATTTGCTCCTTTTAATTTTGACTAAATATTTGTAATATAAGGATTGTTTGCCTGCAGCCTCAGTGAAAACATTCTTTCAAAGGATAATTTTCCTCACAACTTCAACTGGTACTTGGGGGGTAAACTTAATTTAAACTGTTTCGCTTATCAAATTCGAATTGGAAAGGGTGCACTTTTTTCCATGTGATTTTTCAGTGGCGTGTTAAGTTACGGACGTGCAGACGGATTTCAAATAGCATTATATGCATAAAGAAAATCAACATTGATTTTATTTAGGTATATGAAGCCAGTTGAAATCACATCTGTACACTCGTCAACTTCTCTGCTTAATGGTATATTTTTACTTTAACTTTTAAGGGGAAAAAGGAGTACTGGAAAGGGGAAGATGGGGGGGAGGAGGGAAGGGAAAAAGTAGTAATGCATGTAAGTTAAAAAAATTAAAGAGACATTGTATGTATAGATAATCTGGTAATAAAACCATCTTTTATAATTATTGTTTCAAGACTTTGCTTTACATTTTTATGAACAAATATTAATTCCCATGGGAATAATATACAGCTAAGAGAAGATTAATTCCCATGGGAATTGATTCCCAAGGGACCTTTATTCCCATGGGAAGAAAACATCTCTTAGAGGTTGATAATTCCCATGGGAATAAAGGTCCCTTGGGAATACAATTCCCATGGGAATTAATCTTCTCTTAGAGGTTAATAATTCCCATGGGAATAAAGGTCCCTTGGGAATCAATCCCCATGGGAATTAAATATCTCTTAGGAGGTGTTTTATTCCCATGGGAATTAAGGTCCCTTGGGAAAACAATTCCCATGGGAATTGAAATTTTAATATGAAAAGTAAGTAACAGTATATTTTTACTCATTTATTGTTGCTTTTAACAATGTAAATAAAATATGGATAAAAATATGTAGGGTCCCAAGATCTTACTTTCCATGGGGCCCCTTTCTAGCACTTTTTGAACTAAGTGCCTACTAGCTAAAATGGGTTTCCACTTGTATGAAATTTTTACATGCAAAAGAGAGTGAAGTTAACTGATTCTCATGTGTAAATAAATTAGAGAAAATGTCTTCATCACAGCTTCTGACACAGAGGCCATCCAGACATTTTCTCCATTTTATTTACACACACAAACCCAGTAAACTACACACCCTTATGCACATTAAAAATTACTAACAATGTTTTCGAAATAAAAGAAAGTAATGTCAAAATACTTTGAGAAAAAAAGAGTTGGAAAAATAGAGATTTCACTGTACACACACATCCTCACCAAGACCTTGTTGCAGATATAACTTACGCATAGCCTGCAAGCAGGCTCATCTTTGGGTCACACGCATGCATTGCAAAACCATGTCATGCAAGTGGCAAAGCCACAAGACAAGAAAGTCACTTTCTTGGTGCTTCCGAACCAGACTCCTGCCCGCCAGATCGCTTCGCTCGCAGATCACTTGTGCGTGTGACCCAAAGGTGAGCCTGCTCGCGGGCTACTTACCCGGAGTTCTCTATACTCTTTGTGGGTTGGGGGTGCTTGTTTTATACTTAATTAGAGCACAATAATCGGCATATTAATATTCTTAATGTTACAAAATAAATCAAGCTCATTGACACATGAAGTGATTATTCAGAACACATCATTCAGCCATCAATTAATTTCTAGCGAATTTCAGCTTGTTTTCATCTATCATTTAACAAAAAAAGATTTTTAAAATATGAACTGAATAAAAATCTTCATTTTTCTGATGCCTTGCTGAAAGATGTGGTCTGCATCCTATATTCTAATAAAAGCAAGTTATAATATTGATTACCACTAAATATAAATTTAATTTGTTTTTTTATACCTTTATTATTTCTTAACAATAAGATACAGCATCATGATGCTACAAGCCAACAAAGTATTTCCTTTTAAGCTAAAGATAAGCCATTTTTTACATTTTCAGTGTCAATGAGCTTTCTTTTGCCAAAACAAAGAAAGCTTAGTAAAAAAACTCCGAGCTAATTAGACTCAGTTAACCATCCATGTAAGGTGCGAATGACGACTGACATTTTATCAACAGGTTTGAAACTGACATGGAATGAGTTATTTAAAATAAATCAGTTTTAAATAAAACATCAAATGAAATGAAATGAATTCTGGCAATAAATGCTAGGTCTATAGGCCATTTAACCGTTTCACTCCCATAATTTGAATATCAATTCTCATTACCAAATGCCATACATTTTCTTTCAATTTAGTTCAGATAATTTGGTGTTCCATCAGTCAATATCTCCTAGTTGATTATTTTCCTAATTCTCATAACCTGTCTGGTTGACAGTGTATTGATCATGTATGGAGAAATTACATTGTGATCACTTCTGGGAGTGAAATGGTTAAAACAAACTCCTTTACGCAGTCAACCCACATGGTAATGAAAAAAACTGAACTACACACTTATTGTTGTGGCAAGGTCAACCACAGAATCAATCTTTTGATGTCCCCACAGATACATGGTGACATGTTCCATTTAGCAAAACCTGAAAAGAGAAAAGTAAAGCTTAAAATTTGAATACCATGATTATATTGCTGTCAGGACATAATGGAGGTTATGGAGGTTGATGACTGGTTTTTAGTACCACAGGGAGACCACCGTACACTGTATGTCCGAGTGTATCAATGGGGCATGTAGAAGAAACATAGATAAACATTTATGTCTGCTTTGATTTACAACAAAATACAAGGTTATGCATTCACCCGCTGAATGCTTGTTTGGAACACTGTTATTTGCCAGTTGTTAGTTACGGTAGGTATTTTACGTAGGAGCTGGTTAAGCTTCGCTAGTTTCATTGTTTTTTTTAATTGTTCCTGGAAACAAAAGGATTCTTTTGTTTATTACTTATCAAAACAGCCCCGCCAGCAAAAAGTATGGTTTATGCATACAATATTTCACAGAAATGAAGGAAAATCTGGCAAAACAAAATACAGGACAACGTTTTACACATGAAAACAAACCTACATTCGAAATTTGAAGTTGTTTTAACGATGTTGAATTTAATCCAAAAATCGCTCACACCCTTTTTGCACCGAACCCTTCAAATAGAATACACACATACAAAAAAAGAAAATGTGTTCCTATTTCATTTAATTGTTTCAACCCTTATTTTAAAATAAATACAATTAAGCATGTCTATGTCTTGGTCTTGCAAGATGTAAAGCAGAACTTGGTTTGCGTCATACAATGCAACGATCAATTGAAAACTTCATTAACTTGGGCAACCTGAGGTGGGGGACCAGTTACTCTGCTCTGTTCCGAGATGCCCAGAACAAAAAAATCAAAGGCCCTATGAGGCAAAGACTGTTTTTTTAAGCGATGACGTCATCGTTTAATGTGTTCGTGCGAGTTCTTGTCGCTTTTATTTAACAAGTGACGAATTAAATCATCGAAGTCGCATGTGCATCACTTGTAAAGATCTATACGGATTTACGTTGTTTTTCATTTTGTTTTGCATTGGTTGTAAAAGAAGCAAGCTCCAAGCAGACAAATTCAAGTTTGCGTGTTTTCGTGCTAGCGTGTGTACACTCTTTTCCCTGTACAGCGTGTATGATTGACGTTCAATTTCCGGAATGTGTTTTGATAATGCCATTATTTGCGTGTTTTCGTGCTAGCGTGTGTACACTCTTTTCCCTGTACAGCGTGTATGATTGACGTTCAATTTCCGGAATGTGTTTTGATAATGCCATGAGAATGATAAGTTTGATATAATTAGCCATGTTCTAAACGAGCAGGGGACTGGGTATGAACATATTTTCTCTTCAGTACAAACATTCAATATCAATTGAATTGAAAAATGGGGCACGTCATCGGAAAGAGCATCCAAAAATTAGTAAATCCACCAAATTTGACGGTTATTGGTTTAAACCCAAAGGCATGGTACACTTAGTATGGATTGGAGGGACAGACGTCCTCCAATCCATACTAAGCTCTCTTATTTTAAAAGTGTGCCATGCCTTTGCGTTTAAACCAATGACCATCAAATTTGGTGAATTTACTAATTTTTGGATGCTCTTTCAGATGACGTGCCCCATTTTCAATTCAATTGATATTGAACATTCCTACCAGGAAAAAATATGTTCGTACCCAGTCCCCCGCTCATTTAGAACATGGCCAATTGCAGTCTTTGATTGCTGTGAAGATGAACGTGGCATAAAATTTATTTTGAAATCGGCTGCGTTGACCTTTGTCGCGTGACACTGATAATCTTCTGTCAGCTAGCGATTACACAAACTGCGCTTTCAAGTCTGATTTTGTGGTGAACTCAATGGCACGTGGAATGACTTTTTGGTGGAATTCGATTGCGTGTATATCTGGATAACTTTGGGGGCAAGTTGTTTTCTTCTATGTATTTTTCTATTCGTGTTTTAAAACATATGATCACTTTTAACGATCCGCGCATCGTCTTTTATTTTAATACGCTTTTGAAATATGACTTTGCCTGTCTTCTGCGACTGGTATTTTGGTTGCTTATACTGTGAGTTTTGTTGTTCCTTCTTTACTTGCGGTAGGGTCGGCTTTTGTGATAGGTAGTCTTCTGCTAGGAATAAATCTCGCTCCAGATTTTATCTCGTCATTGAAACTCGAGTGTTCTCCGCTGCGACCTGTGCTGATGATTTTGCTTGCATGCGATGACCATTTATCTGTTGTGGGTTATAAAACTCAGCAAGGGTACTTCTTAACCCCGAGGCCTATAAAAGGTGTTTGAAATGCGTTGATTTAGGTTGTCGCTGTGAAGCACACAATGTAATTGTTCCTTCTTGTCGCTTCTATTTAACAAGTGACAAATTAAATTGTCGAAGTCGAACGTGCATCACTTGTAAAGATCTATACGGATTTACTTTGTTTTTCATTTTGTTTTACATTGGTTGTAAAAGAAGCAAGCTCCAAGCAGACAAATTCAAGTTTGCGTGTTTTCGTGCTAGCGTGTGTACACTCTTTTCCCTGTACAGCGTGTACGATTGACGTTCAATTTCCGGAATGTGTTTTGATAGATTGCTGTGAAGATGCATCAAAACAAAACCATCAGCGCCTAAAGTACAAGGGTCTGTCATCGGTCTTAATTAACCGCAACGTCAAACTGAGAGTAGCGTTGCATGTAGGTCTGCCAACCATCTGTCAATGGCCTTTCGTTTACATCTGATCGACTGAAGGAATGAAGGAAGGATGGCTTCAAATCACCACTCAATCCGTAACTCCCGTTTTGCATACACAAAAACAGTCGTAAAAACTGTCTTGTTACCACAATTGCAAAGTGCAAATTATAAGCAAAAGTAAATACAGTTACTGTAGTTTGAACTCATTCAGAAGTTAGTCTAGAGCGATTGCCCAGAAGAGATGATCAAGAGAAGTTTGCGGTTATTACAACTTTTAGCTCGCGGTAATCGGTGAGAAACATTTCTGCGGTTATATGAATCGGTTAGTTTTCCAAAAAAAACTTTCGATATCCGGTTGTTTTGCTTGATTTGACATTTTGGATCCGAGTGTTTTGTTTTACAGCATATCCATTTACATCGTTTACACAGTCAGAGTCATTCTTATGCAATCCGGCATTGTGGTTTGTAATAATAGCTTTTCCAGTTAATACTAAAGACGATTAAAGATTTTATCCAATGATATGCCGAATTCGTGACACTGATTGAGACCGACCAGGCCGGATGAAGTGCTATCAGGTTTATGTTTCATTGTTCTGCACGTTCTGGTCGCCGTGTTCTCTTGGACCTCTTGCAGTCCTTGCACATTGCAAGGAATCCAGATCTGCGAGATATGGCAAGCAAGCTGGACAGTGAAACCACTATAAACGGCGTGGCCTATTTTTATGAGGAGGGGACGAGCGGAGAAAATTTTCGGAAAAGGAACAAATTTCGGTTGATTGTTATGCATCCTGATGAGGACAAGTTTTCTGTGTGGCTCTCATTTGTTGCTGCGGTTACGGTTTTTGCAGTAAACAATGATGCGGTTTGCGGTTTTTTGCCGCATATCTGTGCAGTTTTGCAGTTTTTTAACCCCCCTTACACCCCCCTCGGTAATGGATGTTGCCATTTCAGTTTGGAATTTTGGAAAGTTTGTATTCAGTGATGGTGAGCTTCAATTCGTTTCAATGCGTTCTTCTACTGCTGATAAAAGTATTTCTCCAAAAATGGGTTGTTTTGAAATGTTCACTGAATATGGGTCATGTGACTAATAAATTTGTGGCAAAAGCTATATTTAGGTTATCAAGCTCATGTTCTACCATTTTTACTGTAGAAAAGCAAGAGTAAAATTCATATTAAACTAGCTTTATATTCTTTACATCAACCGTATTAAAAAGCGTTCTCAAACATAAGGCTTACCTCAATCTGTCAATTGTCCCAGCTTGTATAAAGTTACTTGGTTGAAAATATTTTCCGCCATGTTGACCAACTGGAGTTGTCCATCACTAAAAGGAGCTGTCTCTCTTTTTAACCCACCTAAAGAGTTAGAAATTAAAAGTTATCCACGAATAAACGATTCACCTTCAGTCTAATGCTACGGTGGCCCATAGGGGACATGCTGCAATTTTAAAAGTTGCTACAATTTTAAATAGTTTCTGCTGCAAATTTAAGAGTTGCTGCAATTTTAAATAGTTTCTGCTGCAAATTTAAGAGTTGCTGCAATTTTAAATAGTTTTCTGCAAACAAATTCAAGTTGCTGCAATTTAAAGAAACTTGCTGCAATTTTCTTTAAGTTGCTGCAAATAAATAAAAGTTGCTGCAAAAATAAAGTTGCTGCAAAAATAAAAAAGTTGCTGCAAAAATAAAAAGTTGCTGCAAAAATAAAAAAAGTTGCTGCAAAAATAAAAAGTTACTGCAAATAAAATGAAATTGCTGCATAAATAAAAATAAAATATAATGCGCACGCATCATGGCTGGGGAGGTCTGGACCCACCCCCATTCGGTAGGTACTTAATATATGGTATTTATAATGTACCCTAAAATTGTAGTTATAATGTACCCTGAGAGTCTTTGCAGACTTGAGATACTTTGCTTACTTGAGATACTTTGCTTACTTGAGACACTTTGCTTATACTTCAGATACTTCGCTTACTTCAGATACTTTGCTTACTTCAGATACTTTGCTTACTTCAGATACTTCGCTTACTTCAGATACTTTGCTTACTTCAGATACTTCGCTTACTTGAGATACTCTGCTTACTTCAGAGATACTTTGCTTGTACTTGAGATACTTCGCTTACTTGAGATACTTTGCTTAGTTGAGATTCTTTGCTAACTTGAGATACTTTGTTTACTTGAGATTCTTTGCTTACTTGCCTCCCCCGCCCCCACGGAACAGGATGGCCACTAGCACGTAAATAACTCATATAAAAGTAAATACAATATGTTCATTTTATCCATGCATAAGCTCAAAAAAACGCATTAATTCTAATGAATTTTGTAGTATAAAAAACCCTTGTTTTACTCACCAATTTGTTCTTCCTTCGCTGCAATGCTTCGAACTCCATGCTGTCATAAACCATGCCAACTGCAGCAACCGGCTTGGGAGTGAGGTGCGGGATTGCGGAAAATTAATTCAGTGGATAAAAGAACGAGGAATATTACAAACGTGTTGTTTTGTTATTCTTTTGTTACTTAAAGAGATGCAAATGAGCATGACCTGTTTTTCTGCAATCCCGCACCTTAGACCGGCTTGGTCACTTTTCGCCAGACTTTCTCGCCAAAATACACTAGTCAAACGTTTAAGACTCACCAAAGAACTATAAGACGTCAAAATTGTATTCGACGCATCCAAAGCCAATAAATTACGGTTAGTTTTGGTGTACGTGTTTACACAAACTTCGAAATGGCCGCCATCAGAGTACCTTGTGGTGTAGGCTCCAGATTTCACGCGGTCCACATTCCAACTTCCGGTAACTTTCAGGTCCCTTCCGATCAAGACACAAAGACAACGAAGACAGCAAGCAGCTACCAGAAATTAAATTAGTGTTTCGTTTCCGGATTGGAGAACGATAAGCATCATAATTGCCCCCTAAAGGAGGTATCCTATAGGGTATAGTTATAGGTATAGGTATTTGGTTGGTATTTATACAGAAAAAATCTCGATTTGATCAGAATGGGTGCGCTGGGGGTCTCGGGTGTGGGCGCACAGAGGGTCTCTCAGGGTACACCATCACTGTAAAAGCTAAAGAAATCTTTCAGAAAATATCTTAGGAGTCTTTTAGGGAAACTTGTTGAATAGAATTTAAGTTCACACGCGCGTGTTACGCATTGAGTTGCCGTCATCAAAATCCATTTAGAATGTTCCTTGATCCGCTTACGTCATTATTAACCAGTCGTTGTAACTGCAGTCACCGAAAGCAAACCCATTCAAAAGTTTGTTTTTCAATTTTACCAACGCTAACTTCGATCGATAAAGGTTTACAAGAGATCGAGGAATCGACGGCATTTATTTGCAGGAAATGTGATAACATTCATCAGACAACACTGAGACAAACACTAGAACTGGAATGGCGGGTGTTCATAAAACACTTTTTTGAAACGAAAACTTCGCCTAGATTCCCTCTATTTCTCTCAGAACACGCTGATGTTGGTCTGAGCCTCATTTGCATTCTATTTTTAACGCGTCGCTATTACCGGAGCAGAGCCAGAGAAAGTTTATCTCCAGATTTTAACGTAAAGAAAATCTGACGTTTAATTTGTGCTCTCTTCATTTCACAAGGTCTCGAAGACGAAAGATACAAAGTTTTGATTAGGGTTATATACAAGCAAAAATATTTACAAATATAAGAATTAATAAACAAACTTGACGAACTTCCTATTCGAAAAGAAATAAATGAAAAAAAGTAGGATAAGGTATGGGTTTAGTGTGGCATTAGTGTAACGGACGGCTTTTCTTCTTGTTGTTGTTCTTCGTCTTTTTTTTCTGTTTGATTGTTAAATTAGTGATTTGCGTACTGTTCGCTTTAATTGGTGTTTGATTGTTACGTTAGTGACTCGCGCACAGTTTTTTTTTGTGTGTTTGATTGCCGTTAGTGACTCGCGTACTGTTTGTTTCGTGTTTGATTGTTACGTTAGTGACTCGCGTACTGTTTGTTTCGTGTTTGATTGTTACGTTAGTAACTCGCGTACTGTTTGTTTCGTGTTTGATTGTTGCGTTAGTGACTCGCGCACTGTTTCTTTTGTGTTTGATTGTTACGTTAGTGACTCGCGTACTGTTTGTTTTGTGTTTGATTGTTACGTTAGTGACTCGCGCACTGTTTGTTTCGTGTTTGATTGTTACGTTAGTGATCCATGCACTGTTTGTTTCGTGTTTGATTGTTACGTTAGTGACTCGCGCACTGTTTGCTTCGTGTTTGATTGTTACGTTAGTGACTCGCGCACTATTTGTTTTGTGTTTGATTGTTACGTTAGTGACTCGCGCACTATTTGTTTTGTGTTTGATTGTTACGTTAGTGACTCGCGCACTGTTTGTTTCGTGTTTGATTGTTACGTTAGGGACTCGCGCACTGTTTGTTTTGTGTTTGATTGTTACGTTAGTGACTCGCGCACTGTTTGCTTCGTGTTTGATTGTTACGTTAGTGACTCGCGCACTATTTGTTTTGTGTTTGATTGTTACGTTAGTGACTCGCGCACTGTTTGTTTCGTGTTTGATTGTTACGTTAGTGACTCGGGCACTGTTTGTTTCGTGTTTGATTGTTACGTTAGTGACTCGCGCACTGTTTGTTTCGTGTTTGATTGTTACGTTAGTGACTAGCGCACTGTTTGTTTTGTGTTTGACTGTTACGTTAGTGACTCGCGCACTGTTTGTTTCGTGTTTGATTGTTACGTTAGTGACTCGCGCACTGTTTGTTTCGTGTTTGATTGTTACGTTAGTGACTCGCGCACTGTTTGTTTTGTGTTTGATTGTTAGGTTAGTGACTCGCGCACTGTTTCTTTTGTGTTTGATTGTTAGGTTAGTGACTCGCGCACTGTTTCTTTTGTGTTTGATTGTTACGTTAGTGGTCCGCGCACTATTATAACATAGCTAGCAGAGCCGCGCAATCAAATTCAGTATACGTAAGCGTGCTCAAAATCCCGATGGTGCACGCTGATGACGTAATCTACGAGTGAAAATCTCACTGAGCTCACACGCTGTGTTTTGCGAAAGCGTTCGATGACATCTTATCTTCGGAATGTGGAAAGTGAATCCTTTCAATATTTTTTCAAGGATACGAGCTACAAGGTGAGCTGTTTGTTATTACGAGACGGAGAGCGAAAGGGAAAATAAATTCGATTTTGCCATCAAAGTTGTTTGTGTTCTTTTCTTCATTCAAACAACAACTAAAGCGCGAGTCTCGAAGGACGAAAATCATCTTTTTCACGGCCCTAACGTGGAAGAATGGGTCAACCATGAATGACAACAGTTCGATGACAGTAAAACCTAGCTACCGAACGAAAGTTTTCGCGTTTTAAGCGTTACACCAAAGCGTCAACGCTTTGTTGTGATTTTTGCCGCTCGGGAAAATTTAATTCATCGGGCGATTCATTTAAAAAGAAAAACGTTTATTTTCATCAGGACCCTAATTCTGCAATAATTCCCTAATTCTGTTTGTTTTGTGTTTGATTGTTGCGTTAGTGACTCGCGCACTGTTTGTTTTGTGTTTGATTGTTACGTTAGTGACTCGCGTACTGTTTGTTTCGTGTTTGATTACGTTAGTGATCCATGCACTGTTTGTTTTGTGTTTGATTGTTACGTTAGTGACTCGCGCACTGTTTGTTTTGTGTTTGATTGTTACGTTAGTGACTCGCGTAGTTTGTTTCGTGTTTGATTGTTACGTTAGTGATCCATGCACTGTTTGTTTTGTGTTTGATTGTTACGTTAGTGACTCGCGTACTGTTTGTTTCGTGTTTGATTGTTACGTTAGTGATCCATGCACTGTTTGTTTTGTGTTTGATTGTTGCGTTAGTGACTCGCGCACTGTTTCTTTTGTGTTTGATTGTTACGTTAGTGACTCGCGTACTGTTTGTTTCGTGTTTGATTGTTACGTTAGTGACTCGCGCACTGTTTGTTTCGTGTTTGATTGTTACGTTAGTGACTCGCGCACTGTTTGTTTTGTGTTTGATTGTTACGTTAGTGACTCGCGCACTGTTTGTTTCGTGTTTGATTGTTACGTTAGTGATCCATGCACTGTTTGTTTCGTGTTTGATTGTTACGTTAGTGATCCATGCACTGTTTGTTTCGTTTTTGATTGTTACGTTAGTGACTCGCGCACTGTTTGTTTTGTGTTTGATTGTTACGTTAGTGACTAGCGCACTGCTTCTCTTGTGTTTGATTGTTCAGCTAGTGGGCTAGGGTCGGTTAGGGAGCAAGGGAAAGCACGGGGAAAGGACGAAGATCACACTAGCGAATGCATTGGGGAACGCCTGGGGGCCCAAGATGCGGAGATCAACGGGATTATGCACAAGTAATCGTACGGGAAGCCCACAGGAATGGTGTGGAGAAAGTGCACGGGCAAACACATGAGTAAACGCACGGGGCAACGCGTGTGGGAACGGATGTGAGCACGAGCAGAGCTCGGTAGAGGGCTGCAAGGAACCCACATGGAGCTCGCAAGGGATCGACTCACGCGTGGTGAAAGCAGTAATGCATAGGGAACACTTCAGGTAATCCACTAGGTAGCATAGGGGGTAACACCCAGAATTAGCTGTCAGCCCAGAGTAACGTGCCAATGAGGGTTGGGTTGCGGCCCAAGCCCAGGGTCTCTCATCAATCACTACTGGGTGGCTAAGGTTTGGTGTTGGCTGGGGTTGAGATAAGTTACTGTTTGGTACTTTAGAAATCCACTAAATTTATCGCAAAAAGTCCGCTATCTCTGTGTTTTCTTTAAAGGAAAATCCAAATATCCATGATCCTCTCCCCCAACCCCCCTCCCCCTCCCCCCCCCCTACAGGTTGGAGTCAGAGAAAACAGGGAGCAAAAAGTCTTCCGTTGATGACCTCCTATTGTATTGCTTTATTACAGACATCAGACAGACATGCTTGGTTAAACACAATTCAACAATGATTAATCAGTGTCCCATACCTTCCATATTATTTTCACAATGTGCTTTTCTAAAAAAATTTCCATACTCCTAGTTAGGGTTGGACCCCTCCCTCGCCCTTCTAGAAATTGAAGTTAAGCTTTATTCTTTCCTTTTATATATTTTTTAACTTTTGAACCTTCCCACCCCCCCCCCCCCCTCCTCCCACCCCCACCAAACAACCCCTCAGAAGTTCCAACGACACTCATTGGGGTGGTATGAATATTTCTTGGAACCACACAATGAGGACGTTTGATTAATAATTTAGAAAAAAGGTAAAAACTTAGCTTCATTACCACAGCTTATTTTGATTATTTTTTGATTAGTTTTTACACTGGTTCATGACCTCTTGATGGGTTCTGTCTCAAATGTTCTTTTTCTCCAGGAAATGTCCATACCCCTCTCATGGAGGATATTTGTTGCCTTGAGCTCCCCCATGTGCACTTCTCTGAAATTTCCAGTTTAGATTCGCACTTTCCTTAAATTAAAAATGTTGGCTTTTGAAATGCCCCTCCCTCCTTGTCATAAATTCCAGTTACCTTCCTTGGCATGGATATGAATATTTCCTGTCACTGCACCATGACAAGTTATTTTAAAGTCTTAGGTCAGCACACGATGCAACTTCTACGGGAATATTATAAACGCTGGCGCCCAGGCCATTCCTGGGAGGTAAAGTAATTTCAGACAAGACTTTGGGATGGACTTTCTTGTATGAACCAAGGATCATCCACATGAAAGCCACGAATCAAACGATTACGCATTTAGAGAAACTGCCCTTTCTTTTTGCTATAGTAATTGAGATGCTGTTATCACGGTTTTTTAATTGACTCCACCTTTGACTGTACTTTTGAGTAGTATGTTAACTTTATGACTCATAAATTGTCCAGAATTCATTAATTTTTGAAAAAAATATTTGCTGTTGCATTCCAACACAAACATTAATTTCTAACCGTGTTGTTTACCCGCAAGATGGCGTCAAAAACTGTGACGTGGTCTATAAATCTACATCTGACAAATGGGTTAAAATCTGGCAACACAAGATGTATGCATATAAAATATGTCTTTCAGTGGAACATGGAATTCATATAAGTCTTGATGCAAAAATTTTCAGAATTATTTTTGTAATGTTTATTCTACAGTTTTACTCCGTAAAACATAAATAACACAATTTAACAAATTTTTGAATGCAACTCAAACAACTTTCTCTTAAATATTGAACGATGAAATCCAAAGCCTTTGCTGCTCCAAATTATCAGTTTGTTACTGGGTTTGTACCATGGGTGCAAGAGGGATTTTTTTAGATGTGTTCACAGGTAATTCACCACACTTTGCAAGAAAAATTAGTATAGTCTGAAGTGTCAGCCACCCTCTCTTCCTTACCCTCCAGGGGAGGGGCATGGGTGCCCCTTCTCTGGGGGGGGGGGGGGGGAGGGATAAGGAAGGAAGGACGGCTGACACTTCAGACTACCCATGCAGTGTAATGCCTTTTAGTGCGACATTATCAAAGCCTTAAATTGCACACTTGTTAGTCTAAAAAGCACTTTGAATAGGCTTGCATGGCTTTCTTGCATTTATTAAAATGCACTTGGGTTAGCCTAATTGCCTTCTGGTTAGCCTGAGAACAGTTAGCTTTCATTTTCAGGAAGGGGTAATAAATCATATGTTATGTTACATTATACAAAATTGCTCACTGACTCGCGTGGCTCACACTGTCTCACTAGCTACTCTTGCATGCATGTTCCACTTTAAATATTTTGGCTTCATCTTATTCATGCAAGTTTGTTGGGTGTTCACGTGTTGAATTAGTTTAATTTACAAGTATGTTTCACTGTCTTTAGATGATGTATTAGTAAATCAAGAAGAAAAGACTGCCTTGGATCTCTTGAATCTCAAAGTTATGAAAGTTTATGCTGAAGCAATTTCATGTTTTTCAGATGGTGGCTGTGTTTGTGCAGTGTGCAATTTTTGATGTTTAAGTAAGTATTCATTCTGCGAAAAGCACTTGGCACACTGAGAGCATTGGAAAAGCTTTCTGGCTTCATGTTTCCTTTTATGTCTTAAAAGATAAGCTGAACGGCTAAAACACACTCCACACTCCTCACATTTGTAGGGAAGTATTCCTGTATGCACGCGTGCATGTCTTTTCAGATCACACTGCTGATAAAAACACTTATCACACTGGTTGCACATGTAAGGCTTCTCTCCTGTATGTGCTCGTTTATGTACCTGGAGAATTTCCCGCCGGCCAAAACATTTGCCACACTGATCACATGAATACGGCCGTTCCCCTGTATGAATTCTTTGATGTCGTTTGAGACCCCCTGCCTGACGAAAACTCTTGTCACAATGGTTGCATATAAAAGGCTTCTCTCCTGTGTGTGTTCTTTCATGGTTTTGACGCTGGGCTGCTTGAGCAAATGTCTTATTGCAGTAGTCACATTTAAAAGGCTTTACTGCCATATGCGTTATTTCATGTTTCTTGAGATCATATCCTGAACCACAACTCTTGCCACACTGGTTGCATTTAAGAATTTTTCTTTCTTTTGGTCGTTTTCTAAGGTCCTCCAGACTTACTGGTACAACTTGTTGACTGTTGTTGTTAGCAGGCTTGGGTAACAGGGGTCTTAGCATTGTGACTTTTCCAGGAATTCCTGACACAACAGTTTAAATAAACACACAGCACTGTCAGGCATAGAGCAAACAAAATACCGTAACTCCGAGTACGTGACAACAAGCGAGCTGGACTGTCTGAGAATCAGGCTGAGCAAAGAAAATCTTAATTGACCACTACTCAAATAGAGCTTTTCAGGACCAATGTAAACAAACACTGATGGAAACAAATAATGTAAATGAATATAACATGGTTAAAAACCCCAACTAACAGAAGGCAGACCAGTTGGTTATTTACAAAAGTAACCAAGGAGTTGAACTTGGAACTACCAATGTCAACAATTGCCGATGGTCAGAACAGGATTTGAACCTTTGCACGCTGGATTTCAAGTCCAGTGCTCTCACATTGCAACCACATTGACAACAAACCATGTTACTTTACAAGTATTTGTCTTTCTCAAACTATTTACACCTGCTTGCTTGTGCAGTGGCGGATCCAGGGGAGGGGCCCGGGCCCCCACCTTATTTTTTTTTGGAAATAGCGCATTTTCTTTGAAGTGCCGGAATTATCTTCGCAGAATTTAACATTCATAGTCAAGCCTTTAAAAGTGGGCCCCCTCCTTATCTGAAGGTCTGGATCTACAAAGAAATCGGCAGAGCATGTACAAGGAGCTGAGGTCATTCAAAAGTAAATTCAGATCTAGAGTTGTTTCTAAGGACAGAATTTTTTGGTTAGGGACCGGTCATTTTCTAGAGGGTGGGGAGGGCTGGTGCAAATAGGGGAGAGGGTCAATGACTTAAGTGGGGAATGCAAATTTATGCACACACATTGGGGAGGTTTAAGGGGCCTGGGTGAGTGGGTAAGATGGAGGAGATTCTGCAAAAAATGTGTTTCATAACAGAGGAGGGTCAGGAGAATTTGAACATAGCCTCCCTCCTGTTGCACCAGCTCTCCCCCCTCTAAATACATCCTCATACCCAGGGTCTCTCGGGAAATGAGCGACCCTGGAAAGTTTTGATTGGAAGTCCAAAAATATTGGACTTCTGGTTGAATTAAGGCTAAACTTTTCAAGTTGTTTCTAGTGTGATGCAAGTACTGCAAGTAGTCTTCAAAAAATTAATACTATAGCCTCAGTTTGATTTCTATCAGCAAATAATGGTTTCAGAACAGTTTAGACCAAAAATTTGCGAAATCCCCGTGACATAGCTCCTTAAAGTATCGACTTTCTTTAACACTGTTCCCACATGATTACCACGATTACACTGACAAACATTACATGTGTGTACATGTATTAGCCATGTTCTAAACGAGCAGGGGACTGGGTACGAACATATTTTCTCTTCGGTATAAACATTCAATATCAATTGAATTGAAAAATGGGGCACGTCATCTGAAAGAGCATCCAAAAATTGGTAAATTCACCAAATCTGACGGTTATTGGTTTAAACCCAAAGGCATGGTACACTTAGTATGGATTGGAGGGACAGGCATCCTCCAATCCATACTAAGCTCTCTTATTTTAAAAGTGTACCATGCCTTTGCGTTTAAACCAATAAACATCAAATTTGGTAAATTTACTAATTTTTCAGATGACATGCTCCATTTTCAATTCAATCGATACTGAATATTCGTACCAAGAAAAAATATGTTCGTACCAAGTCCCCTGCTCGTTTAGAACATGGCCAATTGCTTTCAAGGACGACATTTGATAACATTTGAATACTCGTAGCGACCAAGCAAGCACCTTTTCTTCCCTGGACTAGCTCGCTCGGCAATACGTGGTCTTTGGTTGTTTGTTGAACGTTATCTTAACCAGTACAAGCCATGCGTTACTAATCTAAGGTCACAAAAGCCATGTACAATATCATTTCACGACAAACGACTAGAAAATAACACTTGATTTCGTACAACAATTCGGTTGATAAATCCCCCAAAAAATTTACCTGTAAAGCTACACAGAGTGTAAATTCAAGAATGCGGTGACGTTATTCTCGTGTGTTTCATTAACTTTTACAAACTTTTCTTACCTTTACACTGGAGTAGTTTATACAGCACCAACGTTTGTCGTTTCTTCGACCGTTTCTTCTTCTTGCAAGGTTCTTCAAGTACTGGAGCCCAGTCCGTTCGCGATAACGTTGGAAAGAGAACGGAAAATTGTTGGAAGGGAATAGCGGTGGACTGGACTTCAGAAATCCGGAAGGATCGAAAACGCCATGTTGTAATCAACACACTTAGATATCGATAGAAAGTTAGATAACCTTTACTTAAATCAGTCAGCACAAAACAACGACTGCGGACTATGGAGTGGGTCAGGACAATAAACTGCAAGGCTGACACTACGTAGAAAGGACAACGACATGATAGAGTCCCGAACTGAAAGTCAAAAATGCAAAGTCTGGAGAAATGAGAACGTGTTTGCCAACATACCCAGTCATTTCGCAGACAGGAACGGCACTCGTTTCCAGCTCAATCTCCAATATGGCGGTGGCGCTGCAAAAGCAATCCAATCCCTCAAACAAATCCCGCCCCATGCCCACGTATGTCCCCAGGGTCCCCCCCCCCCTCCCCCGCGGGATGGCCGCCGATAAGTGCATTATGAACCAGAACGTATCATGCGAACACTCCATCTGAATTTTATTTCTATTTTGCTACAAGCTGTCGTTACATAGTTATTAAAACAAACATTTAGTTTTAGGTTTTAGTTTAAATGCTAATCACTTTGATTTAATTCGACAGTTGAAAATCCTATGAAAGAAAGAAGAGTGGGAATTTCACAGTCGCTCCAACCCCCCTGCCTCCTTATACATTTGAGAAAAGAACTTTATTCCTGTTTCAGAAACTCGAAAATACGTACATCTATTTCTTGTTGATTGTGCTGAATGTTGTTTGTTGAAGAAATTTTGTAGCTCCACCCTGTTTCGTTCACCACTCTATCGAACAGCTCTTTTGAACCAATATTGAAAGAGAAGGCAACAAAAATTCTTCCAGTTTTCTTAAGATACTTGTTTGCTTCCAAGAGGTAACGGCGAACGCTTTGGTATTTCGGATCAATCATACTGCGCATGAGCGGATCTAGGTCGGTACCAGGCTCCGTGTCGCCGAACCAAGGGAAGTCCCAGTAGATCATGTCGAATTTTCTCCCAGCGAATATTTCGTGGTTGTACACATCAGAAACCACGGCTTTGACTCGGTCGTCGACTCCATGCAGTTTTGCATTTTCAATGGTGTTTTTCACAGCCGTTTCGTTGATATCTGTGGCCAACACATGACATTTCTCTGAAGCTAAAGCTGCCAGGATTGCCGTGTATCCAGCTCCACAACCAACTTCCAGGAAATCAAAGGATTCTTCCTCGGCTTTCTTCGTCAACTCTTCGTTAAGCTCTTTAACAAATGCCTTATTCATGACCTCTATGCAATCCGACCAAGCGTTAGGGTGGAAAACCCCTGGATAAACCAGAAAATCCTTTCCCACTACAGTTACTCGCGGCTTGCTTGTGGCCAGCGAGATCATCTCATCTGCTGCCGATCTGCTCTCCTCGACTTCGGTTAAGGTGCTCATTGTACAATTCACTGGAAAAAGAACGAGTTAAGCAAATAATTTTCATTCTGTTAGATCTATAGCCTGCGAAATAAACCATCTCTACTGCACTGCTGAATTTTACCTGTTACCATCCCTCTTCCCGGGCGTGAATCACTTTATGTATTTCCACCCCTTGAGTTCTTACCATGTACCAGACCACCAGGAAGACATGTATCATCTTAATAAATATTTCTATCAGTGATCCAGGGGAAGGGCCCGTCAATAGTCAAGCCTTCAAAAGCCCACAACTCCCCCCCCCCCCCCCCCCCCCCCTAAGGTGAAGGTCTGGATCCGTCACTGTTATGAATAATTTTATGCTTCAATGTTTTCTCTTTTCTCGATTAACCAACTTAACTTAACTGCAAACATTTGATAGCTGTGAAATGTTTAAGTAATTTGGAATTGTAAAAGTTAAAACAAACGCAAAATTTGGAACCTTGAAACTCCGCACATTCATCCGGATTCCATGTGCGTGTTTCCAAACGATACACAGCTTGAAAAAATTATCATACAACGCAATCACAAGTCAATTGTGAAGGAAGAATCGCCCGAGGCGTTCTCAAATCACTGAGTTTGATGTTATCTCGAAAGCTGAATATTTTTTTAAGTGTTTTCTTGACACGGTATCGCAGGGGTGCTTGTGTTTCAAAAGAAGAAAATGTGTATTTCGAGCTTGATTTTGATTCACCTATCGCAGTTTCTATTACTAATTCATACATTCAACTAATGAATAGCAATTCTTTTCAGACTATTCAGTAAATGTTGTCCTACATATATGTTAAATTTATTCCGTTAATCCGTGGTGTGACGCCGCTGCCACATCTTATCAAAGGTGCGACAGGCTACAATTGAACTGCTCTAATCAAACTTCTTTCTTGTCTATAGATCGTTTTCGCGTGAGGTCATCGGGTACTAAAATCCAAAACAAAAGTGATACAACAGTTTGCATCTACATCAGGCATAAGAGGTACTAAAATTATATCTGTTTGCAACTTTTCAGCTGTGTAGCGTCCTTCGTTTGGAAACCAGCGCACTTTGAATTTCAGAGTTCTGGCGGTGCGTGACATACAGTTACGATCGTGTTTGTCGAAAAACATGCCTTTTAATATCTTGTGACTTTCTGCCATTTGAGAGGTTAAAGTAGCAGGAAATGTGTGTATGTAAATGTTTGTTCTTCCAGTACAGATAATCAGTAGCCTAGATGACCAAAGTAAGTTCCGGATGTTTACAGTATTTTCCGGCCGCCATATTGGTGCACATCTTTGGTGCACCAATATGGCGGATCCATACTGGGCTCTGTAAATTTGCGCAAAACATTTCGACGAATATCTGAAGTTTGGGATAGCGCACAGACCTAAAACGTGGAGAAATAATTTATTTACTTATTGCCTATAATATCCTATTTTGTTGACCTCATTCAATGAATGGTTCTTCAATTTATATTTTTATTGCGTGACTTCAACTTTCCTAACAGAAGTTGAATCACGCGACTATCATGCGATCAGTCTACAGAAAGTACATATTTGATAGCTATTAGCTGTGATCCATTAATTTGCAAAATTATTTAGCACTTGAAACGAACCCAAAATTTGCTAAGTTTTTCCTATGAGATATAACCAGTCTAAAATAAAAGTCCCGGTCTCGGATTTTCAAACAAGGGACTATGCGTCTTGTTTAGTCTTGGATTGTACTATTTGTCATCTCATCTCTACCTGGGAAATTCTGAGTCACTTTCATGCGATATTTACTCACTGATTTACTTTTGTTACTGAGCTGCTAACGGTAAATGCGCAACTTTCAACAGGGCCCGCGCAGAGGGAGGGGCTGGGGGGGCTTTAGCCCCCCCCCCCCCCCCCCACTTTTTTACAATAAAAAGAAAAAAGTAATAAGAACTTAAGTAAATAGGCAAGTAAAGAAAGAAATAAAGGGAAAAAAATATTATTATTATTATTATTATTATTATTGAACGAACAATTACTTAAAGTATTTCATTTGAACGCCTTTCCAGAAGATGGTGATAAATTTTGTTTTTTGAGTTCCATATTGGTTAATCATGTATCGAGTGCATCTGGTGAATGATCATTCAGTTTCCACTGCCTAAAGAATAAAAATTTTGCCCAACAATGATGCAAGAGAGATTTAATAACTTGACAATGATAAACAGTCGTGAAGAATGTTTTTTTTGACATCACTAACGAATTTGCAAATTGTAGCAATAACAGAAAGATCAATTTTGGCACCTTTTATCACGTTAAGCTGATGCGCGAATGAGCTGAAGTAGAGCAAAAATCGTCAGATTCCAGGTTTGTAAACGCTAATGCAGTAGTACTGATTTGGAGCAAAATATATTGTTCCAAGCAGGATTTGATAGTAAATCTATAGGTCTGGTTCTAAATGTTTAGTATGCTTATACTGTAAAAACATTAATATAATTAAGCAAGGCCGATAAGTACTATATGAAAAAGTAATTTTGCAAGACACCAACACGACCAGAACGATAAAGTAGGGTTACAATCGCGAACAGCGATTCCGTCCTTTTTCGGACTCATCGGCGCGGTGTAGCAAATCTAAATAATGCCAGCTGGAAGGCCAGCGCAAATAACTTGCAATAATCTCTTGTAGATCCTGGCACCATTTTTGTTTGCGGACCCTTGCTGTTTCAAGTGGTAAAAACACTGCGCTTTAATACACTGTTTGTTAATTTTAAATCTACCTTCCGATATCTGAGAGTAACTAAAACCCTAATTTTCCCAGGTAAGCATGCCTCAGCCGCCGCCCCACCCCCCCCCCCCCCCCCAAAAAAAAAAAAAAAAAAAAAAAAAAAAACCTGGCTCACGCTTGAGCCCCCTCACTCAAAATCTTGCTGCGCGGGCCCTGTTCAAGCATGTAGCTATCGCCTTTTTTAGCCTTTTTTTCTCGCTTTCGCATCTCAACAGTAATCATGCCGCTTGTCGATGCTTAGAAATTCCTGTGTCACCAAGATTTAGGGCTGCATTGCTTTCCAGTGAGCAGTGCGAAATTCGGGATTGCGTGACGAACGGTGAGCGAAAAAATGGTGAGCTTTTACCACAGGCATAAACCGTAGGTTTTCAGTAAAGTCCTTCGTCTTATTCATGTCCTGCCGGACGAAGGACGACCTCTCGCGACATCGTCATCCGCTCGAGCGCTTCTGCGGCCTGAAAAGCTCGCTAAACTAGCTTAACCATTCCACGTTTAGTGATAGTTGAGAGGTAGACTTGCGAACTCGAGACGGAGAGGTAAATTTAAATCGCGCTAGGAATGGGTGGTGTCCGTTCAGAACAGGTTTCACTGTCTTACAAATTCATTCTCAACTTACCTCAATGCAAGCAGACAGCGATCTTTTGGCAAAAGGGTACAGTATTATAGAACGATTTCCAAACAAGTTGTCAAAAATGTTAGATCTGTGCGTGGCGGACTCCACACCTTGTGACACGAAGGACCTTCACGGCGGCATACATCGCAGGCGATTTGCATGATGACGTCATTTGAGTGCAACTACAGTCGAACGTCACATGATCCCCCGTCTTGATTACAGCTTGTCATTGTTCCATTTACAATGCTAGAAAACATCAAGCATCAGGAAACCGGCTTCTCAATCATAAAGTGATCAGAATTTAATTTCTCCTTAAAATACAAACTTGATCTGATAAATCAGCAAATTCTCCCAAATAGTTTACAAAAATCTATCCAAAACAGTTAGAAGAATTGAAATATTAATCTTAGTGCTTCTGGATTGCGAAATTAAAAGGCTAAGGAAAAGAAAATAACTCATATGGCATGAAAATGAGGTTTTACACGGGCGAGCAAAAAGGGCAAAAAAGCACAGCCCCCCTCCCCTCCCCCCAGTATAAGAAGCGATCTTCCTCACCTAAAATTTATGTTTGTGTTAATAGTAGCACACACAGTATACTCCGGTTAATACACTATAAACGGCAAAACTTATCATACAAACACTCATTCTGGATTTTATTTCTATTTTGCTACAAGCTTTTGTTACATAGCTATGAAATGAAACACTTTAAAGATACTTGTAATACTGCATGATGCATCGTTATCAAGCCAAACATCTAAATCCATAAAGACAGAAAAGAAAATTAAAAAAGGACTTAGAACTCAATACTGCTTCAAAAACATTAAAGGGGAGCACAAAAGTCATGTTCATATGTCAATATAACAAATTTCCACTTTATAATGTAAATGATTACCATAGCTACAGTGCGCTGGCCAAAAAACTACCTTAAAAACCTTATGAAATGAAGGAGTACAGGAACTTCACAGTCTCTCCCACTCCCTTCCTCTTACATTTCATTTTGTATAAATTTTGAGATGAAAGTTTTATTCTTGTTTCAGAAACTCCACGATACATGTTTCTATTTCTTGTTGTTCGCCGCCTGCTATCTCCAAGGGAATTTTGCTTGTTGAACGGCAGATTTTATAAATCCATCCTGTTTCGTTCACGACTTTATCGAACATCTCTTTTGAACCACAATTGAAAGAGAAGCCAACGAGAATTCTTCCTGTTTTCTTAAGATACTTGTCTCCTTCCAAGAGGTAACGACGAAGGCCTTCGTGTTTCGGATCAATTAAACTGCGAAACAGCGGATCTAGGTCGGTCCCAGGCTCCGTGTGATCGCCAAACCAAGGAAAGTCCCAGTAGATCATGTCGAATTTTTTGCCAGCGAATATTTCATGGTTGAACACATCGGCAGTCACGGCTTTCACTCGGTCGTCGACTCCATGCAGTTTTACGTTTTCAATGGTGTTTTCCACAGCCGTTTCGTTGATATCTGTGGCCAAAACATGACATTTCTGTGAAGCTAATGCTGCAAGGATTGATGCATAACCAGCTCCACAACCAACTTCCAGGAAATCAAACGACTCTTCTTCGGCTTTCTTTGTCAACTCTTCTTTAAACTCTTCAAGAAAATCCTTAGTCAAAGCCTCTATGCAATCAGACCATGGGCCCGGGTGAAAAGCCCCTGGATAAATCAGAAATTCCTTTCCCAGGATATTTATTCGCGGATTGCTTGTCGCCAGCGAGCGCATCAAATCTATATCCGATCTGTACTGTTCGACTTCAGCAAGGGCGCTCATTGTACAATTCACCTGGAAAAGGAACGAGTTAATTATAAGCAAGTAATTTCAATTTTGTTAGCTCCATATGTCTTCGAAGTAAACCTGTTACAATTTCCCTCCTTTCGACATATGTAATTATATGGAGAGGAAAACAAACAACCTAACTGACCCACTGAAATTGCTTTGAAATGCCTCCGAGTGCCATAAAAAGATAACTTATACACAAAACAGGACATGGAAGTCGATTTTATTTAATTAATAAAATAAAATAGCTAGTTGTTCTCATACAAACTCTTATAATAACGCTGTTACGCAATGTCATGTTGACGGCTAGGCTCCCAAAGGAGCTTGGGCTACCTGTGATACCATGGGCTTTAAACCCTTCAAAACCCAGGAATCCAATAAACTACGAGCCCAAAAAGCGAATAAGAACAACCGAAAGAAATCGGTGGATGTTTACACGAACCCCGTGATGAATTCAACTGTCCGAGCTTTCAATAAAGTCCTTCGCTCTTTTCATGTCTTGCCAGACAAAGGAGTCACGAACTCTCTCGACCTCATCACTCGCTTGAAGGCTTCGTGGCCCAAAGAGCTCGCTCCAATGACTCTTTGCTCGCTTGACCATCCTACTGTGATACTGGAGAAATCGATTTGTTGACTCGAGAGGTTGACTTGTGGCAAGACAACACTAAAACGATAAAATGTCTCTGTTTGTTCAAGCTATACGCTGCCGATACTGCCGATAGCCTCCTTTGCGCCCATTCAGTTAGGATGCCTTCCCCCAAAGAAAATGGCTGCGAAGCTGGAGACAATTGAAGCGATATATGTCACCAACTGCTTCCTACTTAAATCGTGCTAGGAATAGTGCGGGCGAACCGGTCGGGCGAACGAACGATCGCAATTCACTTCACCACGATACCGAACAAATCCGAAAAAAGAAATTGTTAGGCTAATTTTGCGGCATCTAGAGATGCCCGATTAAAACAGATTTCATTTTTTTACAAATTCTTTCCCAACTTACCTCACACAAACAGCGATATTTTGTAAAACAAATTCAACGAACTTCCACACCTCAAGCTATGTTGGATCTGTGCGTAACTGACTGCACGTGTGATACAAAGGGTCTTTGTGACGACATATTTGTATAATGATGACATTTGAGAGGGCGATTGCTTATGAAGCCCGGCAAAGCTCTTTGTTGAATGTTTTTGTTCGCTATTTTAGGGGTTGACCCTGCACAAAACCTGACAAAATACAATAGGTGGTTACATGTAACTAACCAATAGAAACATTGCGAATACGAAATTCATGCATAGTGTATGAGCGCAAAACAAAAGATGTGCAGAGCAGGGTCGTGGACCTTGCAACATAAATCTTGGCCTGTCTTGTATTGTTTTATGTTTATGCTATTTGCCTGTCAGACCTCATTTTGAAGTTCAAATTCTTTTGTATTTTGTAAATGTCGACGAGGCTTGGCGGTTAGAAGAAATAAATGAAAAACGATACAAAGGACATTTTATGTGAACTGTTATCAGTTGCATGGTAACGTCTTTGAGAACAAAAGCAGTCGAATTTTAAAAACACGAAACAACTTTTTAAAAAGACATGTTTCGACAGGACTTATGTCATCTTCAGTTCATTAAACAGCTACAAATACAAAAATAGAAATAGATATACTGTATAGAAAACGGTAACACATTTCAGAGTGGCAGTTACAGTGTGAGATTTCAAAAGATTAATATAAATATTGATGTAAAAAGCCTATTTTAATTTTAGACAATAAAGTCAGCAAACGGTTGTAGCATAATCTAAAAATTAAAAACAATCAGATGTGTATAAATTTGTGCAATTAGAAAAACTTTTGATGCGTCGGAAACAGGTCAACCAGTATCGGATCTCACTAGATAGAATTCTTTATTGTGAAGACAATAACTGCAAGGCAGACGCTACGTGATAGAGATAAGCTAAAACCCACTGGAATCGCTCTGAAACGCTTCCAAACGCCATTAAAACACACGTTATAACAAAACATGACAGGTAAGTCGATTTAATTAAATTTCTTTCCCTTATTTTTAACTATTTTGTACGATCGTTATATTTCCATACAAACTCTTATAATATAAACGCTGTTACGCAATGTCATGTTGACGGCTCCCAAAGGAGCTTGGGCTACCTGTTAGTAATTAATTAGTACCTTGAAAACCTCATGAAAAGAAGTACGGGAACTTCACAGTCGCTTCCACTCCTCTCCTCTTACATTTCATCTCGTATAAATTTTATTCTTGTTTCAAAAACTCCACAATACATACATCTATTTCTTGTTGAATATCTGCTTTGAGAAAGCTGTCTCTTGAAGAGATTTTGTAACTCCACCCTGTTTCATTCACCGCTTTATTAAACATCTCTTTTGAACCAAAACTGAAAGAGAAGGCAACGGAAATTCTTCCCGTTTTCTTGAGATAGTCCTTCGCTTCCAAAAGGTAGCGGCGAAAACTCTGGTATCCCGGATCAAGAAAATTTCGCATGAACAGATCTTGGTCGGTATCAGGCTCCGTGTGGTGGCCAATCCAAGGGAAGTTCCAGTAGATCATGTCAAACTTTCTCCCAGCGAATATTTCGTGGTTGAACACATCAGAAACCACTACTTTGACTCGGTCGTCGACTCCATGCAGTTTTGCATTTTCAATGGTGTTTTTCACAGCCGTTTCGTTGATATCTGTGGCCAACACATGACATCTCTTTGAAGCTAAAGCTGCCAGGATTGCGGTGCACCCAGCTCCACAACCAACTTCCAGGAAATCAAAAGACTCTTGCTCGGCGTTCTTTGTCAAATCTCCTTTAAGTTCTTCAAGAATTTTCTCATTCCTGAACTCTGTACCAAACGCACCGTCTGGGTGATGAACCTCTGGATAAACCAGGAAATCCTTTCCCAGGATATTTGTTCTTGGCTTGTTTGTGGCCAGTGAGCGCATCTTATCTGCAAACTGATTGACTTCGGTAACAGTTCCCATTTTACAATTCACCTTGAAAAAGAACAACGAGCAAATAATTTCCATTTTCCCAGCTCCATAGCCTGCGATAACCACTTTTAGTACACGGTTGAATTTTTTTTTAACTTTATTAACACAATTTTTCGACATAACTAGCCAGCGTGGCTTGGCGTTCTAGTCATTCAGGGAGAGCAAGAGAACGAGCGCGCGAGCAAAGCGACGGCGGCGGGCGGAAGGGAAGAAAGAACGCGTTCCTCTGTTCCCTTCTGTTCTCGCCGTCGCTTTGCTCGCGCGCTCGTTTTCTCGCTTTCCCTGACTAACTAGAACGCCAAGCTACGCTGGCTACGACATAACTACTTACAACATAGTAAATGAAATATATTACAAAAACGGGTAGAAATACAAAGGAAAGGTAAATTGACAAGAAAAATAAAAAAAGGAAACAGAATAATGCAAAAAACAAACATAGAAAAGGAAACGAGCTTCTGAACTCTAAAAGTCGAGCTAAGAGCACCGTTTAAATGTCTACCTATTCTGTTATAGATCATTATTTTGAGCCCCAAACTGCTGAACAAAAATTATGATGATACAGTCTCGAAAGAAAGCCTATTCATGTGATTGACGTGCTTTCTCGTCTCCTTCAGACGCAGCCGTTTTTAGCGATGTCACGCGTTACGTGACATCCAAAAAACGGCGTGATATGAAACTCCTGCAAACGCATTATCAGCTATAACATAATCATTTACAGTCGAAACAGCTCAAGCGTTGTTATCAAGGGTGAATTAATGGATTCGTTCTTCGCTTCAGTGTTCGATTCTTGAAGTGAATATTTCAATGTTCAAACAGTGACTCAATTCAAGGTAATTCAAATCTCGAATGTTGACACTCCATTTTTCGAGTCAAATCTGAGTCCTATCAATAAATAGTAGACTTTCAATAAAGTATATTCATATTCGTCTTATTCTTATTTTTATTCTTATTCACTTCGTCGTCACTCGCTCGACCGCATCGCGGCCGAAAAAGCTCGCTCCGCGCGCTTAACCATTGCACTGTGACCATTGCACTGCCGGATACTCGACTAACTCGAGAGGTCGACTTGTGCCAAGTCTACATAAACCGATAAACTTTCTGTGTTTGTTCAAGCTATACCACCAACGACCTTCTAATGAAATCGCGCTAGGAATAGACCAGACGAAAAGAATTTATGTCCGACAACGACCGCACGTCACTTCACCGATGGCCAGAGAGAGTTTTCAGTAAATTTGGGGTAGTCTGCCACGCAGGCTAATTTTGCAGCATCTACTGTGGGTCTCCTGTCTTCTTAACAAAGATTCCCGCTTAATATGGTGTCTGATTAAAACAGGTTTCACTGTATTAGAAATTCATTCCCAACTTACCTCACGCAGACAGCGATCTTTTGCAAGAAAGATACAGTGTTATAGAGCAAACTTCCACACCTCATGTTCGATCTGTGCGTGACAGATCACGCCATGTGATACAAAGGACCTTTTATATAAAAGTATACATAGCAGGTGATTTGCATGATGACGTCATTTGAGTACAACAACAGTCGAACGTCACATGTCTCCCATCTAAATATTGCAGCCTGTTATTGCTCCAACTGTCGCTGTCGGAATTTTGTCATTTCGTCTAACAACGGACGAAAGAACAGAGTAGTAGTTATTCGGGTATTTTAAAAATGCAGTTGATTTTGTTTTGAATTTCTCGACCGATTAAAAATGACGTGACTGACTATGTACACAGAGCAGAAAGGAAAAACCTTTTTCTGAAGCAGTTGTACTTGAACGTTTAGAAGAGAGAGGCCTGGGCCTGGGAAGGAGACAGTCAAATTTACAATACTAGAAAACATCAAGCATCAGGAAACCGTCTTCTCAATCTTAAAACTAATTAATCAAATTTTCATTTCTCCTTAAAATGCAAACTTGGTCTGATAAACTGAATCAGCAAATTCCCCCCCAACACCCTTCGTTTTAATTTAAATGCTGATCACTTGACATTTTTGTCATTTAACTGATTGTTATTAAATTCTGTATTCAGTGCCATTTTAACTTTTCCAAATTAATTCGACAGTTGAAAATCCTATGAAATGGAGATCTAGAAGAACGGGAACTTCACAGTCGCTCCAACTCCCCTCCTCTTATATTTCATTTGGAAAAATTGTGAAAAGAAAGTTTCATTCTTGTTTCAAAAACTCCACAATAGATACATCTATTTCTTGTTTATGGTCTGCTATCTCAATGAGAAAGCTCTCTCTTGAAGAGAGTTTGTAATTCCACCCTGTTTCGTTTACCACTCTATCGAACATCTCTTTTGAACCAAAACTGAAAGAGAAGGCAACGAAAATTCTTCCCTTTTTCTTGAGGTAATTCTTCGCTTCCAAAAGGTAGCGACGAAAGCTCTGGTATCCCGGATCAAGTACACTGCGCATGAGCAGATCTAACTCGTTCCCAGGCTCCGTATGCTGGCCACCCCAAGCGATGTTCCAGTAGATCATGTCAAATTTTTTTCCAACTAACATTTCATTATTAAACACATCGGCAGTCACGACTTTAACTTGGACATCGACTCCATGCAGGTTTGCATTTTCAATGGTGTTTTCCACAGCCGTTTCGTTGATATCTGTGGCCCATACATGACATCTCGTTGAAGTTAAAGCTGCCAGGATTGCGGTGCACCCAGCTCCACAACCAACTTCCAGGAAATCAAAAGACTCTTCTCCGGCTTTCTTCGTCAAATCTTCTTTAATCACTTTAAGAATTTCCTTACTCCTGAACTCTGTGGTAGCAAATGAAGCGCCCGGATGAAAAACATCTGGATAAACAAGAAAATCCTTTCCCAGAACATTTGTTAGCGGTCTGTTTGCAGCTAATGAGCGCATCTCATCTAAAGCGGATGTAAGTCGCTTGACTTCAGTTACATCACTCATCGTACATTCACCTGGTAAACGGAAACAAGTTAAACAAATAATTTCCTTTTTTCTGGAGCTCCTTGCATAGCCTACAAAACCTGTTGTTTTACAAGTTCTCCCCCTCCCCCGACGGGAGTACTCAACTATGTTTTATACAGGGGTCTCCCGCCAAAGACCAAACCCGATCACCCTTGAATATACCAATTTTGATAGAAAAGGTAACCATTTCATAGCCCAGACCCCCCCCCCCCCCCACCCCCATCCCGTCCTAGAAAGTGGTACCCCTTTCACATACTCGTAATAGAAACACCGCATTCCTTTTCTATTTCCTTGTTCGCATTCTAATAAGCATCACAAAGTGTCCTCAGTGGTAAAAGTTCAACAAAACACCCATTATTCTGTCAAATATGAAATAGTATGAACATGGCCACTAACCATGTCTTATATGAAGTACTTGCTCAAGTACCTGCGTTCAATCCTAGACATAACTGACATAAGTGCTACTTCAAATCGTGAAATTCCTACGTTTAACTACCCTGTTATATAACATCACCCTGAAAATGGTACTCCTTGTGGGTGGAGGCTTACACGTAGTCCATTAGAGAGCCCCTCTTTAGAGATAGCATAGACTTTCACAAAGTCCTTCGACGCGCGGTTTAGGTATTTCACGTACGAAGGGTCGCCCTCTCGCGACTTCGTCACTCACGATCTTCGCTTCGCGACGCTTTTCGGTTCGCTACGCTCGCCAAAAGAGGGCGACTTGGTGCAAGTCTAGAGATAGCACTGCGGAGTGATTTTCATAAAGAGAAGCATTTGCAAAGAAGGCTTATTGAATGCCATGAGATTCGCATCAGTGACCTGTGCAAAATGCAAAAACGTTGACTTGTTTCTGCTAAAAAGTAATAAATGGAAGAACCAAAAGCTTGACGCGAAAGAAGTTAACAAGAACGAGCAAACTTTGGCAAATTATCGTCCAGTTCACAAGCACGAAACCAAAACACCACCTGGAAACGAATTTGCGAGGTTATTGAAAGGTCAGAATTTAAAAGCGCTTAACACGATTAAAAGCGACTAAAATACCGCTAAAAATATTTTCAGTCGACTAAAGAGGCTAGAGAAGTTGAAAACATACCTGTCGATGATATCGACCTTCTCTTGTTCTAACTTTTCCGTGACCGCCGTTCACTAGCAAAATGTCAGGGAGTACGGCGAGCTAGTTTGGCCATATAATAAACATCTTATTAACCGAGCTTAGCCGGTCTGTATGGGAGAATCTTGACCTCGGTCAAGAGCACAGACCTCACTGCGTTCGGTCTGTACTCACGACCTCGGTCAAGATTCTCCCATACAGACCTCCTGCTCGGTTAATAAGAGCTAAATACTGCCTGGGCGCCAAAGATGGTTTCTTCTTAAATTCTGCTTATACTTAATATGCTTAGGCGAAGACAGCACAGAGAAGTATAAGTGTTGTGGTTGTGCTTATAGCCAGTGGAAACCAGCCTTGATAGGGCTTTACGTTTTCTCCAAAGAACAAAAAGCCACAACAATTGTTACTGTCACTTAAGATATTACAAACTCAATACAACCCACCTCGTGTAGAAACCGCTGTTTTAAACAAGAAATGACAGTATTACAGGGTGTAAGATCGATCTGTGGAGTGCTAGTGAGGTGCCGTAAATGCGGTAAAAATTAATTCAGTGCTTCAAGAGGCATGCAACAAATGCCGTGAATCCTTTGTTATTTATGAGATGTAAATAGGTAAAAAGATTATTGAAGCGTTTCATGACTTTTCATAAAATTTGGACTTCGGACTCCGGACTCCGGACTCCGGACTCAGGACTACGGACAGCAGACTGTGGATTGCGGACTGCGGACTGTGGACTGCGGACTGCGGACTGCGGACTGCGGACTGCGGACTGCGGACTGCGGACTGCGGACTGCGGACTGCGGACTGCGGACTGCGGACTGCGGACTGCGGACTGCGGACTGCGGACTGCGGACTGCGGACTTTAACCTCGGCAAAGTACCTTGTGACGCTAGCTACACCTCGTTGTACCGTAAAATGTCGGTTATAAGCCCCCCTCGGTTATACGCCCATCTACCTGGAAACAAAACAATGCATATGGTCATACCCCCCCCCCCCCGATATATAAGCCCCCCCTATCATATAAATTGTTACCATAGCTACAGTATACTTGGCGAAAAAATACCTTACTAAGGTGTCACCATAATTTGGAAAAGTTGAAATGGCACTGAATCCCTTTTTAAAATATATTTCAACTAGCTAATAATTAAAGACAATTTCGTTACAACGTGTCCAACGTCAAGTTCGTTGATTGTCAAAGTTGTTTAAAGGTTGAGCTTTGAATGTCATATGGTAATATTAGGTAAACAGGTAAATTTGCTTAGGCTAGCATCCGGGCAGGCAGTCAGGTTTATTCCGACACGTTTTGAGAATAGAAAACTTGTCCATGATTGCTGGTTTGTCGACCCACATTGTTCAATGCATGCTTTCCAGTAGAAGATCGGTGGTACTGGTGTGTTCGTTAACTGATCACAATGTCAAGTGATTACCATTTCATCATATTTTTTAGTTTACTTAGGAATAGTAAATGAAGAACGTGAACTTTACACTAGCTTCAACTTCTCTCCTCTTACATTTCATTTTGTATGAATTTTGATATGGATGGAAATTTTATTCTTTTATTTCAAAAACTCCACAATAGATACATCTATTTCTTGTTGATCGTCTGCTATTTCGATAAGAAAGTTGTTTCTTGAAGAGATTTTGTAATTCCACCCTGTTTCGCTCACCACTCTATCGAACAGTTTTTTTGAACCAATACTGAAAGAGAAGGCGACGAAAATTCTTCCTGTTTTCTTAAGATATTTCTTCGCTTCCAAGAGGTAACGACGAAAGCTCTGGTATCCCGGATCTATTAAGCTGCTCATGAGCAGATCCATGTTGACCCCAGGCTCTGTATGTTGGCCAAACCAAGGGATGTTCCAGTAGATCATGTCAAATTTTTTTCCAGCGAATACTTCGTGGTTGAACACATTGGCCATCACAACTTTGACTCGGGCGTCGACTCCATGCAGTTTTGCATTTTCGATGCTGTTATTCACAGCCGTTTCGTTGAAATCTGTGGCCCATACATTGCACCTCTGTGAAGCTAAAGCTGCCAGGATTGCTGTGTAACCAGCTCCACAACCAACTTCCAGGAAATCAAAAGACTCTTGCTCGCCTTTCTTTGTCAAATCTCCTTTAATCTCCTCAAGAATCTCCATATTCATGAAGTCTGTGATATCAAACGAAGTGTCCGGATGGTAAACCCCTGGATAAACCAAAAAGTCCTTTCCCAGGACACTGGTTCTCGGTCTGTGTGTTGCCAGTGAGCGCATCTCATCTACAGTCGACGTGTGCTCCTTGATTTCTGTTACAGCACTCATTATACAGTCCACCTGCAGGAGGAACAACTAGTTAAGCTAATAGTTTCAATTTACCCAGCTCAATAGCCTACGAAATAAGCCGTTTTACACTGCTCCGCCGGGGTGAATGGGTACTCGACAAAGATTTCTGCAGAGTGGGACACAGAAAAAGTCTGAGTCCCTGACTGGAGTCAAACCCATGACCTCCCAATCACCGGGAGGGCGCTAGGGGAAATTAACTCATGATAAACTAGGCCATTTAACCCCTTGTACTGTCGTTCAGTTGGGGTTGAAAATGCTCGGGGGATAAAGCTACCCTACAGTCCGAGGGTAAATATTGGTGGTTTTCACTGTCACGCAATAGAAAAATAAAATCGAAACCATTCTACGACAGAAGCTATGAATTTCAGATATTATAGACGATAAATAGATAAACAATTTTTCCAAGTCTCAGGTCTGTGCGGTGCACCGTTTGCGAGTTATTTGCCGAAACTTTCCACGCAAATTTATAAGGCTCAGTATGGAAACGCCATAATTGTGTCCTTCCGAGGGGCACAAATATGGCCGCCGTGATGTCAGAGAAGCCATCTGGAACTTAATTTTGCTATTAACAGCGACTACTTTTGGTTCATGATCTACTTTACTTTTACATAAACAGCAGTTAGTACATTGGGAATGTTGAATCTGCAAAAATAGAAAGGAAAGGCCTTTTTCGAATCAAAACAACTTTGTCACGGCACACAGCTTGATATCACATATGGCGGAGAACTCGAATATTCAAAATGCTCTGTTTTAAAAACGAAGGGCACAACCAAGCTGGAAATTTGCAAAACGATATATTTTTAGTTCATCTTACACCTAGTGGAATCGAAAGTTGAGCAGGCCTATTGAATTTTGATTTCAGAATTTTATGACGTAACATGAAAACCAAGATTAGTTCAGTGGATTAGTTCAGTTGAGACTCATGGTGAACGAGGCGCGCCTAGATTCATATGTACTGCATGGCTGCTGTCATTACAAATTCATTTCCAACTTACCTGACAGGGACACCGCTCTTTTCTAACAAAGAAACAGTATTGTAGAACGAACTTCCACACCTCAAGTTATATGTTCGGTCTATGTGTGACCTTTGTAATGACTCTTAGCGTTATGTGATACCAGATGTCTATACTATATCTGGTTATAGTTTATGATAGACTGTCACTTGACCTTTTAATATCATTTACGACAGTGTTAACAGACCTTGGCATCCCTTGGCATACGTGCCATAATAAGTGATGTCAAAATCAATAGAGGTTTCGGCTTACTCAAATCTTTGACAACTACTGGGGTAGCGGGGTGCGAGGTGACAATATTCAAACTTCACTTGATTCAAAAGGACAGATCAAAGTTCACAGGTCTTGTTCACAATAGTTCGCCATTCGGTAGCGTTTGATTTGAAAATAGCGAAGACTGAGGATCACTGAGGGTCGTTAATTCTAGTAAAGGCAATAACGGACGAAGTAGTAGCAGAAATTGATGTAAATGTAGATGTAGATGTAGGTTCGAACTGAAACACGATAATTAAACTACAGACTAACTTAGATAAAGCTACAGGTATAACAAGAAAATAGAACAACAATGCTATAAACTAGCGTGCTCATAGCATAAATGAATAGACGTGCTAATTGATGATTGAAACTAATAGACTAAAATGATGATAACAACTCGTGTCGTATAAGACAATATCAATTAAGCGAAGATAAACAACAATCTCGTGTTGAAGAGCGTAAAAAGATCACAATCGTTTGGCAGTGATACTAGTAATGATAAAACTCGAGAAATAATCCACTGCAAACTTGTAAAATAAAATAAATGAAACCTCTTGTGACAGTGAAACGACTCAGTAATACACTCTTTTTTTATAAGAACGTCTAATTTTGAGGCCGAGGCTGAGCGTTCTTATTTTTTTCACGACTTTGAGGCTGAAAATGTTCTTAAGACGTTCTTAAGTTCCATACCATAGTATTTCATTAAATCAATACAGACGAAACCAGAAAACGTATCAAAAAGAATTATTCAGCGAATGTGGTGTATGAAGTAGGCTCGATTTTCAGCCGTTCTGGGAGTCCGGTGTGTTACGCGGGCTCACAAAACGGCTGGAAATCGAGCCTATGTATGAAGTGGCTCTTGACATGCTTGCGCGGCCTGCTCCCTGTGATTTGGTGCCGCGGACAAATTTCTTTTAAAAGCACTCCTGTTGGACCACAGTTTTGCATTTATTTATACTGACCATTTTGCAAAAAAATTAAAACAAATGGGCAAAATAAAATCGTTCTCCGACTCTCAGCCTGGGGTATGTTCTTAGCATGTTCTTAAAATTTGGGCAAATCTCAGCCTCGACGTTCTTATAAAAAAGGTTCTTATAAAAAAAAGAGTGTAATTCTACAATTAAATTATCAAGAATAAAGGAAAAACTTACGTACTTTGGATGACGACTCGCACTAAAAGATGGCAAAAACTCTTGAGGTAGCGGTAACTTGGATCCTTCTGATCATAGCAAAGGTAGCGGTATGGCTTCTGACTTCACGGACTACTAATGCTGCGTGTCGTCCTTTTTATCGGCTATGCCCACAATAAAATCGAATTCCTTGACGCAAAAATTCTAGAACTATGACTTAAATCATGCCAGGAGCCACGAATTCTGCCGAAACCTTATTTTAAATCACGTATTTGACTTGAAATAATACTGACGACAGCAACGTGAACGAGAATATCTGCACGTACGTTTTAAATAAATCTTGGTATATTTCTTGGCCGTTCTCTACGAAACGACATCATGAAATGACCAAATTCTGCGTATTTTGGAGAACGTGAACGACGACGGCTAAATTTTCGTATTTCTATTTACACCGGAAACGACGTACATGGTGGTTCCAAAGACACGAGGATCCTGGTGGACAAGAAATCAAAGAGGGCTGGCGAAAACATTCAATTTCTCAGCTTCTGAGTTAAACAAAGGCAATTACAACCAAAACTGCAACAACGGTAATTTCAATGCGCGGATTTTCTTCGGCGTAGCTTTATGTGGAGGGAGGAAAACCGGAACACCCCGAGAAAAACCCTCGGAGCAGGGACGAGAACCAACAACAAACTCAGCCCACATGGCGCCGGGTCTGGGAATCGAATCCAGGCCACATTCGGGGGGAAGCGAGTGTTCTCATGCACGCTTCGCTATCCCTGTTCGCTTATAAACTGATGAAATTCAAAGTTTGTTTCCAAAGTTTAGAAAAGTTTCTAGTTAGTCAAATTATAGTTTTCGTCATATTTGCTTCTTAGTTCAGTTTTCAAAACCGCTCTCAACGCTTTATACACCGTTTTCATAGTTTTGTTACAACGCCTCGCTACACATCGCTTCCTTTCCAAGCGTTGTTAACCTGCTGAACGCTTCGCGTCTTTAAAACTTTCTTTTAATACGTCTTTTGTCCCCGTGAACATTCTTACTGTAGCAACCGTTTTCCAAGCGCGTAAAGATTTTTCTGTTTTAACGTGGGACTAACCGATCGTACTGTGAGTAACGTTCTGCGCTGACACGGGCGACGAATATCAAATATCGAATATCAAAATTACCCGCCATTTAGCGCGGAAACATGCATTGATGCTTGTCCACGGATATTATCTCAGGTTTCGAGAAGCGAACAGTTTTTCGAGAGCATATCTCGAAGAAAACTGTGAGCTTCGAGGAACAGGAAATGTCCAAGGACAAATATCAGTGCATATTTTTGACATACTACTATTTTTGAAGCCGAATAGAGGCTATTGTGTTTATTATCATTCAAATAATATTACGCAAGGCCTTCCGCTTCGGCTGATATCACTTACCTCGACCTTGGTTCCCCTTAGTTATTTCCGAAAATCCAAAAAGCTCTTCATATAATTGTTTATAGTCGAAGTGTCATCGACAGCCAATACATCCTCGGAGACCAAGGGGCAGTTAGTCGGGGCAAAACGAAGTAAACCGGACAGAAATCATAGCGGCGAAAGTTTTAATTAATTCTATAAAAGTATAAGAGCCCTTGGGAAACGAGTCTCTCCAGACCATTTCCAAGCGACTCTGCGAATGCTGGCTCCTGATTGAGCAAAAAAAAATCCTTTGTATTATTTTGCCCAATCGGCGAATAGTAACTTCAAAGTCACTGTCGTGTGTTCTATATAAGCTTATATACGGCAGTATAATTCGTTAATTCGTTAATCGTTAATTGTGATTTCCAAGTAAACAATTCGCCGCTTTCGTGATGTATTAAAAAGCGCTGAACAGACATTTTTTAAACCAAATCCTGTATTTATTTATCTATTTATTATTATTTGTTTTTTTGTTAATGTAGTGTATCGTATTGTAATGTAACTACTATGTACTAAAATGTAATCCGATCACTGTAACTTGAAGTTTTGCACTATTTCGCAATAGTAGTGTAAGTGTTGTAAGAGTTACCTTACTGAATAATTAAAAAAAGGGAAAAAAAATTTAGTCCGAGAGTACCGGGGCGAGTATGAGTAGATGAGCGAAAGGTTTCCATCGTTTAAATTTGTTACAGTTATAGAAGAAACTAAACAATGCTTTAATGCTGTTTAAATGTATGCTTACCGGCTTCCTTGTATAAAGTAAAGTCACGGACTTTTTCAAGTGATTTCAAGAACAGTATTACTACTAATCTTACTCTGAGAGTATGATAGTTTAATTTTCAGTACAACTTTTACAGTACAACTAAAACAACTTTTTGTTGCCGTAAAAATGTCTACCTTAGTCTTTGTATCGATAAAACATCTGTCCGTGCCTTTTTATTTGAGATCCCGCTTAATACGGACAACCCCGACAATACGAACACTTTGGCATGTCCCCCTGGTGTCCTTATTAACGGGGTTCCACTGTATATTAAATTGTAAAGTCGGGTTTCTAGCAGTGAAGCAGCAATATTCAATTTACTGCTAGAATTTATAATTGCCAATTCAGACCTGGTTTAAACGTAGCATTTTATCGAATATTCGACTGAAGTTTGACAGTTCTTTTAAACGCCACATTTTACATGTGCCGAATCTAATTCATAAATTATGCTAAATTATATTTTACCCACAACTCCACAGTTTTATACTACCTGCCATGCGCACAGAATACTGGCAGGAAGCGAGGTTTGTGTGGTTCGTGCTTCACTCCAACAAAGTATAGATGTTTGACGTGCAGAAATTTTTTTTCTGAATGAGATGCTCCGATAGATACACTGAATACATCTGGATAATTGTGAAATTTTCAAGTAAAATAGATATTCATTTTTCAGTAGGCGTTGTCCTCGGTGTCGCCGTCCTTATTGCTTGAGCTCCCTAATATTGGCGGGAAACTGAGCGGTGAGTGGAGTCTGGGAATAGCTCAGCGAGTCGACTCAAATTAGCATTGTATTCGGCGCATGTAAAATACGACTTTTAACCCAGTCGACACGTACCAAAAAGCAACTCATAATCGACCCTCATTATGAAAAAAAGAAAACTTTTTAATCTGGTTTAAAAAACTTTGTACTTAACTTGTTTAAAGGGATTATTTCTTGAAATCTGGCATGGCATTTGTTTGGGGAAAAATCATTCACTTTAAAAGCAAACAAAGCTTTCTTATTTTAAACTAGTTACTCCTGGTGACAGATAAACTTCGTATTAAGACTTCGAATTTCCGGCAAGCATCATGCTGTTTCTTTGTACAGTTTTTTTGGCAGGGGCTACAAGAGAAAATTAGTTTCCCAGTGGTTCATGACAGTCAGAATGTGTTAGCCAATTTAGCAGCCGATTGTTGTAAACTGAACAGTGATGTCCCGAGGATAACCAACTTTTGTATTTTAAATTTATGAATGCAAAATCACCTGAAAACAGTGAGTCAATATTAAAATACAATATTTAACCAGGGGAAGAAATCTTTTCTTTTTCTCATAGTACTTATAAGAGGAAGCCGATTGAACAATGAATTAAATATCAACACAAGTATCTGGGTAAAACCCAAATGGCAAGTAATAAACGTGTTTAATTATACAATCGGGCGCAATCGGGTTGATAACCAGGTGATATCTCGCGCGGGGCGCTTCTGTTTAACTTGCAAATTCAGGTCGGCTCCCTAAACATACTTCGCACAATTCCTGAGTTGATTAACTCGTTGAAATAGATATATATGATTTAAAGCTACCTGTAGCGACACATTTTGTTTATGTCTCTAAAAAATTGGACGACCAGCGCACGCCATCCTCAAGGAATTGAAGACGAAAGTGACATCCCAGAAAAGTTACGAATCGGTGTATGTTCATCAGTGGGGGCCTTGTATCTAGTCGCGTCGATTTTCACACTCATAATTAACGGCCTTCTACTTTTCGTGATATTTAAGGATCCGCTGAAGTGCTTCAGGCGACCATTCGCGGTTTTAATCACTGGATTAGCCACAACCGACTTTCTTGTTGGAGCCATTGGCGACACAACATCTGCCAAGAATGAGTTTTACTGCATCAGAAACGAAGATGGACAGACTAATTTTGACTACATTATGGATTATTTTATCGATAACTCTGCCACAGTACTGGTTGTTGCATTATCAGTTGACCGGCTCATCGCAGTAGCGTTCCCCATTTACTATCGCTGCTCCATCAAAATCACCCATTCTGCCATCACGCTTATTGCCATTTGGGTTTATTGTTTGGTGTTTAGCTTACTCCAGCTCGCTAATATTCCCGAAGAAATTTACGATACTATTGATGTTCATTTGCACATAACGTTTGCGTTGTCAGCCACCGGGATCATGTACTTCGTGATTTACTGGATTATCCGAAGGAGGAGGAAGTTTTTTCCAAGCGAAGAGATTTCCTGCCAGAAAGCCGAACAGCACCTGCGAAATCTGAAGCGAGAAAAGGAGTCTGCGTTCACAGCGTTCCTGATTCTTCTGGCGCTGGTGTTGACGCAAATTCCTTACTTTGTTGTGACAGTCGTTGAGTCAAACTGTGAAAGTTGTCTTGCAACTTCATGGTATTTCGTAAGCAAGAAGTTTGCCGATTTCCTTTTGTGTGTAAGCTCAATTGCCAACCCGTTTTTGTACGGATGGCGTGTGAAGCAATTTCGGCATTCATTTATGGCAATTTTCTGTAGGTCACGTCTTGAACAAATAGAGATTGAAATGTCGCAAACTTCTCAACAGGCAAACCATACAAGATGTCAAGCTCAGCAACTGTAGAAATTAAAAAACAGGGTTTATTTTCTCTTTCAAGAGGTCTTCACCGATGACCCCACTTTAATTTTTCCGTTTGTATAAATCAACCATAAACTTCTTTAATAATTTAGCTATCCTGACTTCTTGGGCTTAGATCAATATCACCCACTTAACATTTTCAACCTCAATAAATAATATTCAGATTTTAAGTTTTTTTTTTTATTGGAACGTAGCACATCGCGAACAAATATGGCTTAAATATAATTTAGTTCCCTTCAAAAGAAATGCAATTTAATAATCTTGTAGTGATTTGTAGTTACCGTCGATATTATTTTTATCTTTTTATTGATTTTGATTAATTTTTAAAACTATCGGTTTTATTTCTTTTTTTTCTAAGTCACGAGAACAGTTATAGTTTAAAGTACTTGAATTATCGAGATTTCAAGGCTACTGCCGTGAATGCCTTGTATTGTTAATTGTTGGAACTTTCATGCAGCTAAATATATACTTGGCACAAAAAGAGACTTCAAAAACGCAGAATATATACGGTATATTCTTTGTAGTTCCTGCATGCCTCTTAATTAATTATGCATGAAAATGTGGATAAGTTAATGAAATTATATCGAGCACAAGCAAATCATTTATGCATGGGCGCATGTTGTTTAGTCTCCTTTGCAGCCGTTGTTTGTAAGATGCTTTTGAAGGCCAGCCTGGAACCACTCAAATTTCATTCAGTCCGGTTACTATTGTTTTTAGGGTAATTGGGTTGTCTTATTGTATCGCTGTGACCTGATGTCTATTGTTTTTTTTTTATGAACCAATGGCGTTCTTAGATCCGACAATTTTCGTAGATAGAGCAAATTTCATTTCTGTTTTACTAATTAGTTTTATTAACGTTCAAGCGGGAGCGTATAAAAATATCTGCAGTTCAAAGCCGGTTCTTTTTGTTGTTCAATAAAAACCATCACTTATGTAACGTTCAAAGCCGGTAGCTTTCCTATTTGCTGTTTTTGCATTGTTGTTGAATCCTTCAAGTCAATGAACTTGGTAGACTTTCTCAAAGTCCGATTTATCAACGTATTACACTCTTTTTTATATAAGAACGTCTAATTTTGAGGCTGAGCGTTCTTATTTTTTTCACGATTTGAGGCTGAAAATGTTCTTAAGACGTTCTTAAGTTCCATACCATAGTATTTCATTAAATCAATACGGACGGAACCAGAAAACGTATCAAACAGCATTGTTCACTGAATGTGGTGTATGAAGTTGCTCTTGACACGCTCGCGCGGCCTGCCCCCTGTGATTTGGTGCCGTGGACAAATTTTTTTTAAAAGCACTCCTGTTGGACCACAGTTTTGCATTCATTTATACTGCTCATTTTACAAAAAAATTAAAACAAATGGGCAAAATAAAGTTGTTCTCCGACTCTCAGCCTGGGGTATGTTCTTAGCATGTTCTTAAAATTTGGGCAAATCTCAGCCTCAACGTTCTTATAAAAAACGTTCTTATAAAAAAAAAAGAGTGTATGTCGCTCGGTTCTCGCCACTTCGCGTCGCTCAAAAGAGTCTACTTATCTATCCTCCAATAGGCCAGTTTCGTACTCTCGGTTTTGAACTGGAACTAGCATGCAATGGAGGCTAATGCGGGGGAATATCATTAAAAACAGCTTCATCTCATTTGCATTGGAAAAGATTTACCCGCATTAGCCTCAACTGCAAGCTAGCTCCAGTTCGATACCGAGAATATGAAAACGGCCTATTGTCGCTTATCGGAAGGACACGTCTCTGAAGGACGTTTTGGTCAGAGCGAAAATTCCTTCACGTAATTTACAACAACAGCTTTGGAGTTATATACGGTAAGGGCCGAGTGACAATATTATAAAACCAATACAGGTTTGTTGGGGCCACTATCTTCGTGCCACGCCAGCATTTTGAATTACCGAATTTTAACCTTGGCCACTGCCAACGACAACAAAATCGCCGCCATTCTCGCCTGCATAAAAAACTCCGAATATCAAATAGATTCTGATGAAATACTGGCATCTCATAACTGACAACAATTAAATCGTTCAAATATAATCTTATCCTCTAATTGTCGCTTATCGGAAGGACAAGTCTTTGAAGGACCTTTTGGTCAGAGCGAAAATTCCTTCACGTAATCTGACAATATTACAAAACCAATACCGTAAACTTCCGGTTATAAGCCCCCCCCCCCCCCAACCCCGCTTGTAAGCCCTCCCGGTTATAGGCCCATCAACCGGGAAACAAGAAAATACATCCGGGCATAACACCCCCCCCGGATATAAGACCCCCCCCGGATATAAGTCCCCCTCTACCGGATGACAGTACTGAACAGGGCTAAATGTTGCTTTTTATGACTTTTTACCTTAAAAACATATTACGATCAACACTGTCGTGGCTCGTTTCGAAGCGCTTTCTTAATTCCGCTTTTAAGCCCCCAGGATATAAGCCCCTCCGTTTATAAGCCCACCTAAAACCCCTTACAAAGTTGTATAAGCCAAGGGCTTATAACCGGAATTTTACGGTCAGCGTTGTCGCGGCCACTATCTTCGTATCACGTACGGTTAAAATTCGGTCATTCAAAATTCTGCATTTTCAAAGCGAAAGACACTACAGGACTGAAAACTTGCAAACGATTTTTTCCAGGCCATCTTCAACCAAGATTAGAGAAAAATTCAGAAGACCTCACAATTTTGAGTTTAGAATTTTATGGCGTCGTGCAAACCAAGAATAGACGTGGCTGCCTGCGTATAATCTACCAATCAAGGAAATCTATTGTCTTCTGTATGAGTTAGTATTACGTGCTCATGAAAACCTTTCAGTTTTAGTCGACGTGTCATCGTGTTAACATCAAAAGTACAAAGGCTCAACATCAACGCTGTAAAATCCTCATCACAGACACAAAAGTAAGTCACGTCACTTTGTACATGTGCATGTTACGTTCTCATATATTACCTTGTTTATATTGGATTATAAATAAATCGACTTTGTTTAACAAAGGTTGCACGTAACAGTCTTGCGACTGACAAACCTGTGGCCCTCAAATTCCCGATCGAATTAGAATTAAGAAGTGCTGCTTATTTTTGAAGAAAGGAAAACCGGAGAACTCGAAGAAAACCCTCAGAGCAGGGACGTGAACCAACAACAAACTGAACCCTAATATGACGCCGGGTTCGGGAATCGAACCCGGGCCACATTGGTGGGAAGCGAGTGAAGTCCAAAGTTTGTTTCCAGAGTTTATAATAGTTTCTTGTTAGTTAAATGATAATTTTCGTCAGATTTGCTTCTTAGTTCAGTTATCGAAACCCGCTTTCAACTTTAAGTCATCGTTTTGCTACATCTCTTCACTACACATCGCTTCATTTCCAAGCGTTGTTCACCTGCACATATCGCTTCGCGTCTTTAAACTTTCTTAACATCTTTTATTGCCGTGAGCATTCTTACTGAAGCAACCGTTTTTCAAGCGCGGAAAAAAGTTTTTGTTTTAACGTGGGATTAACAGAAATATCCGAATATCGAATATCAAATATCAAAGTTGCCCTCCATTTGGCGCGAAAACATGCATTAATGTTTGTCCGCGGATATTATCTGTTCCGAGAAGCGAACAGTTTTCTGAGAGCAAAGCTCGAGGACTTGAAGACTGTGAGCATCGAGGAACAGGAAATGTATAATATCAGTGCATATTTTTGAAGCCGAATACAGGCTATTGTGCTCATTATCCTTCAAATAATTTTACGCAAGGCCGCCCAGTGCGCACGAAGTTAATCGGTGGAATAAAACGTGAGATATTTGTAAATGTAAATGTAAATGTTGTTTATAGTGGCCATGCACTTAGCTTCGAGATAGCTAGTTTGCAGGCATGCCACTGAAACATATAGTTTCAGTCCCAACTGGCAGGAGGCAGATCAGTTGGCTATATACAAAGCGTGGCCGAGGATTTGAACTCGGGACGACCGAGAGCAAATCCAGCTAGTGGCAGGGTGGAGGACTTGAACCCGGGACCTCCGGATTACAAGACCAGCGCCCTAAACCACTCGGCCTCGGTGCCTCCTGTACTCGTTCAGCGCATTATTTGTACTGCACGAAGCGTAGTTGGATTAATAAAGCGTCATAAGCTGAGCTTCTCGGTCAATCAAAATATCCGATTCCAAGAGAGTATGAAGTACTTGCCGATTCTTGTATTCACCACTTGAAATTATACTAAACCGAAATATACCTAGCCCACTTTTGCATATTTTGGCAATACCCGTTGCTAGGGATGTGAAATTGTCCCCGGAATGCAAGTAATTACCAAAGTCGAAGTGTCATCGACAGCCAACAGAATGACAACATTTTCAGCCAATATCCTACGCCAGGTGGGTTTTCAGTTTAAATTAATGTACCGACCTCATTTGAGTCGGATCGAGCTGTATGTCTGCCAGAGAAAGTCGGGAAGGATAAGTTTGAGAATAAGTCGGTTTGATGTTACTGTCAATATGGTGCAGTAAACTTGCGAGTGTGCGATTTTGGGAAAAAGTAATTTCACGAATTAATGTCGCCACGTATACAATAGTTGCTCTTTGAACCTCTGGAGAACATGTGACTGATAACAGAAAAAAAAAACAATTTTAAAGACTTTGCTTTAAAACACTTCCAACGATAAGACGTTTAAGAAAAGAGCATTTCCCATGCGAAAAGATTTGTATCTTACACATGTGTTTTTTTCCTCTGTGCTAGATGAAGGTGTACACAGCATTTGCTCTGTTGATGCTTGTTTCCATGACGATGGCTCGACCAGCCTTGCATGAAAAACTGTTTGGAAATGACCAGGTAAAAAAACGATTACTTATTCACTTCAAACCTTATGCGGACACGTTCCTTCTAAAGGTCATAACGAAACACTGACATTGGGGTCGGGGTCGACCCGAGTTGGTGTTTCACCTGATGTCCAGCCTCTATTCTTTCGGTGACCGCGCAACTTCGGTGACGTCAGCGCTCAAGATGGTTCCCAGACTCCCTTGTACAGAGACGCGAAAGGAATAGGTTGCCCGATGTCTTAGTTTAACAGATAGACAATGAGAGTTTGCTTTGGTGTTTCCAGGTTGAGTTGGAGAGTTTCAAAGACTCCAATTCTGAGGACATTGCTGCTGACTTCAGCTGCTTGGAAAGTGAAGAAGGATGCCCTCCAGGCTATTGGTAGGAATTTACGACAAAAAATGAAACTTATACAAACTAAGCTCGAAATAGAATGTTAATAGTCAGAAGAACATATATCGTGCTGACGAGGCCCAGCCAGGCTGAAACAGCTGTCCTCAGTTGCATTTTGGTTTTCAGTTTGTGCCCCATCACGCCACTGATCAGCCTTACTTATTTCAGCTTTATTGCTACGGTGTATTTTTGAGTGATTATATCCCTGGGGGAACTCCCTTATTAAAATGGCGCGGGCGCTCGTCGTTCCTTTTAGGGGCTAAAATTGGTGGATTTGTACCACATAGGGTGCTTTATAACGTAAAATGACGGTCACCGGAGTTGTCGAGGTACCTTTTAGGGACCTTTAAAGTCGTCGACCTTTAAAAATGACAGGAACCGAATCTTATTTGTTACCTTAATAACTTCTATTTTTGAGGTATTTACTTGAAAACAGTCATGCCAGTGCCGGTTAATTTGTTATATTAGAATTGGTACCTCTTAGGGGTGAAAACGAATTTGGGCCACGCCCACAAAACGAGAAATTTTCCGACGAGCACGCCCGTCATTTCTATAGGGGAGTCTCCCTCGGGGATTAGATCTTTTACATATCCTATGAATGCAGCATTCTCATTCGAGGCCCTTTGTCATATCAGTTCACACACAGATAACTATTTAATTTGCCAGGATAGCAATTCTATTTTCGATTTAATCTTTTTTTTTTCTGTTCAGGCGCGTGTCACTGGAGAAAGACTCCAATTCTGAGGACATTGCTGCTGACTTCAGTTGCTTGGAAAGTGAAGAAGGATGCCCTCCAGGATATTGGTAGGAATTTACGACAAAAAATGAAACTTATACAAACTAAGCTCGAAATACAATGTTTATAATCAGAAGGACATATATCGTGCTGACGAGGCCCAACCAAGCTGAAACAGCTGTTCTCAGTGCATTTTGGTTTTCAGTTTGTGCCCCATCACGCCGCTAATCAGCCTTACTTATTTTAGCTTTATTGCTACAGTGTCTTTTTGAGTGATTATATCCCTGGGGGAACTCCCTTAGTAAAATGGCGGGGTGCTCGTCGTTCCTTTTAGGGGGTACAATTGGTGGATTTGTACTACATAGCTAGGGTGCTTTATAACGTAAAATGACGGTCACCGGAGTTGTCGAGGTACCTTTTAGGGACCTTTAAAGTCGTCGATCTGAAAAATGACAGGAACCGAATCTTATTTGTTGCCTTAATAACTTCTATTTTTGAGGTATTTACTTGAAAACACTCGTGCCAGTGCCGGTTAATTTGTTATATTAGAATTGGTGCCTCTTAGGGGTGAAAACGAATTTGGGCCACGCCCACAAAACGAGAAATTTTCCGATGAGCACGCCCGTCATTTTTATAGGGGAGTCTCCCCCAGGTATTAGATCTTTTACATATCCCACGTATGCAGCATTCTCATTCGAGGCCCTTTGTCAAATCAGTTCACACACAGATAACTATTTAATTTGCGAGGATAGCAAATCTATTTTCGATGTAATCTTTTTTTTCTGCTCAGGCGCGTGTTACTGGACAAGCTACAAGACGGAAAAATCTTAAAGGAATAAAGCTTTTTAGGTGTGAACCCGTAGTGAGGATTTGTAAACAACCTCTAGAATCTGATGTTTTAACGTGCATTTCGTAATCAAAATGTAATCTTTGGGAATTAAATAAAAATCGTTTAAAAACAAATTGCTTCAGTGTTGTGTTTCAGGCTTCAGTTGACAATCTTGTATATTATAAATTTGAATTCATTGTTATGTAGAAGAGTGAAGCTAAATAGGTCGCCGGACACTTTTAAATTATTAATGCTATTATTAAAAAAATAACTACATTATGGATTACTTTATCGATAACTCAGCCACAGTACTGGTCGTTGCATTATCAGTTGACCGGCTCATCGCAGTAGCGTTCCCCATTTACTATCGCTGCTCCATCAAAATCACCCATTCTGCCATCGCGGTTATTGTCATTTGGGTTTATTGTTTGGTGTTTAGCTTACTCCAGCTCGCTAATATTCCCGAAGAAATTTACGATACTATTGATGTTCATTTGCACATAACGTTTGCGTTGTCAGCCACCGGGATCATGTACTTCATGATTTACTGGATTTTTCCGAAGGAGGAGGAAGTTTTTTCCAAGCGAAGAGATTTCCGGCCAGAAAGCCGAACAGCACCTGCGAAATCTGAAACGAGAAAAGAAGTTTGCTTTCACAGCGTTCCTGATTCTTCTGGCGCTGGTGTTGACGCAAATTCCTTACTTTGTTGTGACAGTCGTTGAGTCAAACTATGAAAGTTGTCTTGCAACTTCATGGTATTTCGTAAGCAAGAAGAATGCCGATTTCCTTTTGTGTGTAAGCTCAATTGCCAACCCGTTTTTGTCTCGTGTTACCATGGTAACACGAGAAGTTGGTGTGGGGAGCTTTTGCTTATGGTAGTACTTCGTGTAAGATCTCACGTGTGGTCACGAAGTGACAAGTGAACAATTGAACAATGGTAAATTTGTGGTACATTATATGTGTTTTTGCTCGAAGAAAAGTTTTAAGGTATTTATTTTTAAGGCGGGTGACAAGAGTAAATTGTAAATATGGGCACACTATGTTGGGTGTTACACAGTTGAATCAGGGAGGTTTTACTTTTTAATACCGACAAAAAATGTGAAGAATGTGATTAACAGATTTTATCGAGGAGAATTAATGTAGTTTTATTGTGTACTGTTTGACTGTGCACGTGGGGGAGATGTTCGATCAGGGTAATATCTCGTGCAATTTCTTACATAAGGTTCGTGATTGAGTTTAAAGGAGTAAGAAACAGTTTACTAGAAATTTTCACTGGACAGAGTGAATTGTCATCAATTTATGAGTTTATTTTTGGGTATAGTTTGAGGTAGGTTGTTTTTGTTATACTAGATTTAGTAAACAGAAATTTTTAGATTGAGGGTCGCTGGAAACGGTTTAAATTTAGTGTTTTATCTTGCATTGCATACCGTTTATCGGTTGTGGGTGAACTTTCTTTATTTTAATTTGGTGGTTTGTAAAATGTTATACTATTGTATGTGTTGCGTGCTGTTTAGTTGTTTGTCGTTTATCGGTTATGGTATTAATTTTCTTTATTTTAATTTTGCGCTTTGTAAAACGTTATGCCTGGCTCGCCTTAGCGAGACAGCACACTATTCTGGTAATTCTGTGTGTGTTGGGTATCCTGTGTTGTGTATGCGGTTCAGAGCCAAATTTTGGATGTCAGATTTAGCGTATGCGATCTTCGATTTTGTTTATTTTTATCACGTCATACGATTCATGTCATACGATTGCGTGAATTACCGTTTGTCATAGGATTGCGTGAAGAAGCGTTTTTAAGAGTATACTGGGAGATATGTAAACTTCATTTGCTACTTGTACTATTCAACCAATGTCAGAATAGTGTTGAAAACTGAATATGCTGTTTAATGCTCCTTTGTTGTTACAACCTCTGTTAAGTGAAATTCACGTCTAATTTCCAGTAATTGCGTGAATTACCGTTTGTATTGCTTTTTAAAAGTATACACTGTTAACTGAAATTCGCGTCTAATTTCCAGTAATGATTTTAAGGGAGATATGTAAGCTTCAGTAATGATTTTAAGGGAGATATGTAAACTTCATCTGCTATATTGTACTCTGTATATTTTTATGATGTCATTCCAATTCCATTGCGTGAATTACCGTTTATTATAGGATTGCGTGAAGTAGCGTTTATTAAAAGTATACAGTAAGTAATTGTTTGATTTTTTTGGGAGATATCATGCAAACTTCATCTGCTACATTGTACTATTCTAGCTATGAATAGTGTTGAAAACGGAATATGCTGTTTAATGCACTGTTAACTGAAATTTGCGCCGAATTTCAAGCAGCCCTTCGAAAGTACACTGTAGTATTATGTCATCGCATTGCGTGCGCGTGAATTGCCGTTTGTCATAGAATTGCGTGAAGTTGCGGTTATTAAAAGAATACACTAAATAATTGTTTGATATTTTTGGGAGATATGTAAACGTCATCTGCTGCATTGTACGAGGGTGTCAATGGGGTTAGCCGTTAGCCGTAACACCGACCAAAAACTTAGCCGTTAGGCGTAAAAATTAGAAAATTTTAACAGTTAGCCGTAAAAATTGTTAACCGTAACAAATGTCTAGCTACGAAATACCTACCCAGGCGCCCCTTCCTCGACCGAAATAGAGGGTGTGCATGGGGGTGCTGGATTCTCAGTTATCAGTTAGAATTTAGGCCATTTCTCAGCTATCAGTTAATTTTGAAAGATCTCAGTTAACTTTCAATTCTCATTTGCTCTTGCTGTATTGTATCCTAGCAACGTTGTCCATCTCATTAGCCGAACAGTGTCGAGTAGCATCCGATGATTTCCGTTCACTTTCCAGCAAACTTGCTTTTCAGCGACTCCGAACTGTTTTGGAGATTTAACCACAAGCAGACAATCCTCTGTGTTTGAAACCACGTGACGTACGCGTCAGGATACGCCATTTGCAACAGCGTTATTATAAGAGCTTTTATGGGAATATAACGATCGTTCAAAACAGTTCAAAATAAGGGTGGAAATATTAGTACTTGCCCTGTTGTGTGTATAACTTGTGTTTTTATGGCGTTTGGAGACGGTTCAGAGCGATTCAAGTGGGTTTTAGCTTCTCTGTTTTCCTCTCCATGTGATATGTCCTTCAACTGTTCCTTAATCGCCATGGCGAAAGAATTTTAAAAAAATTACTTTGACAACACCACACAAGGCAGCCATATTGTTAAAGGTAAAGCCTAGAATCATCAAATAGCGCGAATTTTGGCGCCGTTTTAACTCGTATTAAAAGCGACCATAAGGTAGCCTCCCTATAGGCACCTCAAGACTTCGTTTTCGTCGCACTTTATTCACTTTATGGATTAAAATCACTGCGCGACAGTGTAGTCAGTGTAAGTCACAGCCGAATAAATATCTCTCTTCAGCAACAAATTGAGGTTAATTGCATACATAACTGTTTAAATTCACAAAAAGCAATATAAACAGTTGCTGCAAACAAAAATGTAACGATAAGTTAATGGCTATTGGACGCTTATATTCCTTTTCTCGTAAACTCGGCAAATATCTTGGTTAAAAGGCCTTAAAAAGGTAAGCTCTTGACGGGTGAGCGGCAAACAATGCCATCCGTTGCGTAGCAGGGAAAATAACTCGGTAGAGACACGGGCTTCAGCCGGCACTCGTTTCAGTATGCCAGCGGTACAGGGAACTTGTTTCTCTGCTTTACCTTGTGCAGCTCAGGAGAAAACGAGGAAACTTCTTTGGAACCCAGCAAATCTTCTTTATTGTTAAAAAAATCTCGACGATACTTCACACTAGCTCATAGTACAAACTACTGAGGTAATCGTAGCTGAACGGCAGGTTCATCGAAGTAAACATTATGAGGTTCGAATGAGGTAATCATTAAGGCAATCTTTGGATCACTATCTGCATGTGGGCGAAGTCCTCTATGTAAAAATCACTAAAAAAAAGTTATCAAAAGTACCCTATATAATGCAGGGTAACAAAAGTCGTAAATTTAACTTGGACTTGCCACTTTTTGCACTCTTAAGAGTCCTTTAAAGTGCCACTTTAAACTGTTTTTAAAATTGCCAAATAATAAAAACAGTTCATCCTCAAAATTACCATATTTCAAGATTCTTAAATTGTCACTTTTAAGCGTACTCAAAAGTGCCACTTTTAACAGTACTCAAAAGTACCACTTTTACAGTACTTAAAAGTACCACTTTTAACCGTTCTTAAAAGTACCACTTTTAACCGTTCTTAAAAGTACCACTTTTAACCGTTCTTAAAGGTACCACTTTTAAGAGCTCTTCCTGAAAGTGCCACTTTTTCGATGTAACTTTGCGACTTTCGGTCTACCTGTTTAGTGAGTTTTACATAGAGGACAGCGCCTAGATGCTGATAATGATAGTCTTTAAGGTAATCACTAAGGTAATCGATTAGCAACAGTTTGCGCGTTCGGCTTATATATGTAAGGAAGATTGATGTAGTTTTCAATTAAAAATCCAGATTAACTTTTGAACCTTAGTACTTTTTCTAAGTTCAAATTATGCTTTATCCGAGGCGATGTTTGTTACTTGCAATATTCAAAATAATTCACGAGTATCCTTAAACCTTTTGTTAAACTTGCTAAGAATAAATTATTGGTACCATGTGTAAATTAACAGATAAGTATTCTACAGAATTCTGTTTGTACAGCCGAGAGATGGTAACACTTTTGGTTTGACTTGAAAATCGTAAACAACTTAGTATTAAAATATGGATGTGGGCTGGACCAGAGCTAGTGTGGTGACACGCATTTTCTTCTCCGAAGTATCTTGTAAAGTAGTTTGTTTGAATTGATTTCATAACAATCTTTAGTTTAACTTTTTTGTATTATCTTGTTATTTAAGTTTAATGTTATTCTGTAAAAATGTTCTCTGAAATTTTTAATTTATATTTCTCGTGTTGTTTTGTTTTGACCAGGCATTTTCGAGATCGTAGTAAAACAGTGGAAAGAAAAATATTTTGGCAATGTTTACTCACGGGAAGGAAAGTACATGAAAGTAGTCTTCTTCGCAGCTGCACCTGTTCGTAGAATGGACTGCGCAGGTCATTGCGTAAGCATAAATCACGAATTTTGACATTTTGACGGATGATTGACAGCTTATACGTGGTCCCAATAAAAGAGCTCAAGCAAGATTTTTGAGTCAGATGTCACTAGACGTTGTAAACAGCTCGTACAGTAAAAAGGTGTTAAATTCAGAGAATAAGAAATTGTTGCCAACAAGAAGTTCTGTCCTTGATTATAGAAGACAGAGGGCCGAGCTAATTTCTCCGAATACAGTGAAGTCTCCTTCCACAGATCATTGCAAGGCAATCATCAAGGCAGTCTTTAAGGTAATAACTAAGGAACCAGTCATTGTTTATCGCCTCGGGTTAGGGGGGATGGGCAGTGCGTTTGGTGACCCCACCGCCACCTAAAATTCTCATTTTTTTTCTGGTCCCCCCTCAATGCTTGTCAGTTACGGCTGATCCCCCCTCCATACTTAAGAAAACCATGTGATCCCCCCCTAAATCCTTTGCTTCCCCAGGCTGTAAAAATGACCGGTTTCCGCCCATATACAGCTGACCTAAGTAAATACAGTTGTATTTCGCTAGTGATTTCCAGTACGAAAGAGATCGGTTGTACATGAAAGAAAGTAAGTTTTTCACGGGGGGATTGATTTAGTTTTCAGAATATAATATAATGTAATAAATAATAATAATAATAATAATAATAATAATAATAATATAATTAAAAATCCAGATTTACTTTTGAACGTTAACCATGAGGAATATAAAACAAGAATAAAAGATTACTTTCAAGTGCAGAAATCTATTATGCTTATGAATAAATCGAGCTATTATACTAGTCTATTTGCTAAGTACGGGCAGTCCCAAATGTAAACCTATGAAACTGTATCTAATGTAACTATTGTAGAAGTATTGTTATAATCAGTATCTTTATTCTTCTGGCACTGAGGTATTTTCTGAGTTCGGTTCTTTATACTTAGGTAGGGGTCTTAATCCTCTCGTGACAATAACAAGGAATCATTGCTGATACGTCGTAAAATATCAAACATTGACAGATGAGCAGAGATGACATATACGTATAGTTTTTAGAAGAGTCCTTCAAGAGTTTCAAATCATAGTCACATGACAGGAATAGAAAAAAGAAACCTAAAACTGAAATGGCATATAGATCTGAAAATCACAATCCGTTTCAACAGATCAAGAACGAGCGAAAGTTAATGCCGGGATTTTGCCACTTTTGCAAGCTAAGCTGCTCTGAGTCACAGCTTGCTGCGTATGATTGTGTAAATTGTGTTTTATTTACTCGTACTGTAGACCATTCTTTGATTTTTAAGGGAGATATGGATTCATCTGCTTTTTTTTCTACGATTGTTATTTAAACTGGCGGTGAACATGGAATATGGTTTTGATCGCTGCGTTGTTAATGGACGTATGGTAAACAAAAATGTCCGTACATTTTTTAGCAGTCTGGGGAAAATATATTTCAGGAGCAGCAAACATGAGCCGTGACACTTTAATCTAATGCTAGCCATTGTTTAATTTTTCTTTTTAAGATAAAGAGGTCTTCTACTACATCTTACAATTCTAGCTGTTCATGCTATTCAATAAAGCCGTTATGTTGTTAGTAACATTTTCAGCCATACTTTTTTGCATTTTTTCCAACCAGCCCAGGGAAAGAAGGAGCGATGACCGATACATTTCTATTGGTTGAAGACCTGTAAAACGTGTTTAAACCAATTAAAGTGAAGATGCTGTTGGGTTGTCCAGGACAACTAATCTGTTCACGCAGTTATTTCAAAACATACGTGTTGCTCATAAATTACGATTCAATAGTTGTAGCGATTCTTTGATCTTAAGGACGATACCTCTTTTTTTCCTGTCTGACAGCAAATTTTAGCAGAAAAAGGTAGGAACTTGTTTTAAATCCTTTTGAGTGGCGTTTTAACCATTAGGCAATTATATTATTGGTGTGCATGCTCCAAACATTGCAAATGAGATTCAAACTAGTATATTAAATATATAATAAAAGAAAGCCAATTTGGATTTTCCAGAAGCAATTTCACTTCATTCAAAACCAACCGATACTGGTTAAAAGGTTATGCTTCATGTTTGTAAAAAAGAAGGTCCGGCTCTAAAAGATATCGAACGATCTTTAATATAACTCTAATGTGTATTACTGATGGTATTTTTATTTTTGTCTGGTAACAGGCATCCTAAACAGTGCTTATTTCGGCTTCGTTAAAGGATATTTTGAGGGTTTTGGTATCTTGATATTCACCGCTAAATCTGTAGTACAATCAATAATAAAAACCAAAGAAGTGTTATTTCTTCTTTCTTATATCATCTTGCTTTGTGGAGAACTTTGAAAATAAATTGAAGGTGGTAGCTTCATAGGAGGACAGTCTCTAATGATTTAAAAAGATATCGAACGATCTTAATACCTAAAAGATCTCTTAAGATCCCGAACATCGATCTCTCAAGGCGCTATACTAAGAAGAGAAGCCGGTTTATATTTTATTAAATAGCGTAATTCAATTCAGCTTGCTGAAGGTCACTCCATCGAAACAGAGCTGACAGTAGAGTTTTATTCAAACTTTGCCTGTTTTTTTTACCTAATTTTTAGGAACCTTAATTTTGAAATAAATAAAGAAGGCTTAACGTATTCATTCAGGAGCAGAATTAAGGACCTTAAGTATACCCAACAATTCCTTAAAATATCAAACCGTTCACTTCATGTTTCATGGGAGCAGAACAATAGAGAGAATGCAAAACGTGAAATATAACAACAGATGTATTGCATCGATTTCAAGGGACACTATTTTATTCATGCATTTTTAATCGACACTGATTTAAAATGTTCTCGGCATGTAGTGATCTCGAAGCTAGAATTATATTTTTACGAGAACTGGCTTAGTTTGCGTTTTACGGTGATAAAAGGCGAAGAATAATATAACCTCACGAGCTGAGTCGTAGCGAAAACGCCGCCATTTCCTTTATGTACGCACGCTAATACGCGAACAATTATGCACAGTAAGGACTGTCCAACTCGTAATTTTAATAATGCTTATCCCGGCAAACTGATTAGTGGCAAATGTTTTGTTTTAGCAATAACTCCTGCATTACTACTCACTTAAAATGACTCGTATGTTGGAAAAGGAATATACACATACGGCGTAAAATAAGTGTTTGTCTATAAATACACATAACGGGCAAAAGACGAGTCTTGCCTTGCCATTAAACAAGAGACAAGGAGTGATGACCGATACATTTCTATTGGTTGAAGACTACTAAAACGTGTTGAAAGCAATTAAAGTGAATATGTTGTTGGGTTGTCCAAGACAACTAATCTGTTCACGCAGTTATTTCAAAACATACGTGTTGCTCATAAATTACCATTCAATAGTTGTAGCGATTCTTTGATCTTAAGGACGATACCTCTTGTGTTCCTGTCTGACAGCAAATTTTAGCAGAAAAAGGTAGGAACTTGTTTTAAATCCTTTTGAGTGGCGTTTTAACCATTAGGCAATTATATTATTGGTGTGCATGCTCCAAACATTGCAAATGAGATTCAAACTGGTTATTAAATATATAATAGCAGAAAGCCAATTTGGATTTTCCAGAAGCAATTTCACTTCATTCAAAACCAACCGATACTGGTTAAAAGGTTATGCTTCATGTTTGTAAAAGAGAAGGTCCGGCTCTAAAAGATATCGAACGATCTTAAATATAACTCTATATAGTTACGTATCTTATTTCATTATATCTACATGTAGTTAAACATTAACTGCCATTGTATGTATATCCCTATTCAAATTTTAGAGCCGTTAGTTTCACATTGTACTGGCCCTGAAGAAGACTAGCTCTGCTAGTTGAAATATTGGCCAATAAATTTTGCCCTTTTGCCGTAGCACCAGCCTTGCAATCAATTTGGTTCTAATGTGTATTACTGATGGTATTTTTAGGCTGGTAACAGGCATCCTAAACAGTGCTTATTTCGGCTTCGTTAAAGGATATTTTGAGGGTTTTGGTATCTTGATATTCACCGCTAAATCTGTAGTACAATCAATAATAAAAACCAAAGAAGTGTTATTTCTTCTTTCTTATATCATCTTGCTTTGTGGAGAACTTTGGAAATAAATTGAAGGTGGTAGCTTCATAGGAGGACAGTCTCTAATGATTTAAAAAGATATCGAACGATCTTAATACCTAAAAGATCTCTTAAGATCCCGAACATCGATCTCTCAAGGCGCTATACTAAGAAGAGAAGCCGGTTTATATTTTATTAAATAGCGTAATTCAATTCAGCTTGCTGAAGGTCACTCCATCGAAACAGAGCTGACAGTAGAGTTTTATTCAAACTTTGCCTGTTTTTTTTACCTAATTTTTAGGAACCTTAATTTTGAAATAAATAAAGAAGGCTTAACGTATTCATTCAGGAGCAGAATTAAGGACCTTAAGTATACCCAACAATTCCTTAAAATATCAAACCGTTCACTTCATGTTTCATGGGAGCAGAACAATAGAGAGAATGCAAAACGTGAAATATAACAACAGATGTATTGCATCGATTTCAAGGGACACTATTTTATTCATGCATTTTTAATCGACACTGATTTAAAATGTTCTCGGCATATAGTGATCTCGAAGCTAGAATTATATTTTTACGAGAACTGGCTTAGTTTGCGTTTTACGGTGATAAAAGGCGAAGAATAATATAACCTCACGAGCTGAGTCGTAGCGAAAACGCCGCCATTTCCTTTATGTACGCACGCTAATACGCGAACAATTATGCACAGTAAGGACTGTCCAACTCGTAATTTTAATAATGCTTATCCCGGCAAACTGATTAGTGGCAAATGTTTTGTTTTAGCAATAACTCCTGCATTACTACTCACTTAAAATGACTCGTATGTTGGAAAAGGAATATACACATACGGCGTAAAATAAGTGTTTGTCTATAAATACACATAACGGGCAAAAGACGAGTCTTGCCTTGCCATTAAACAAGAGACAAGGAGTGATGACCGATACATTTCTATTGGTTGAAGACTACTAAAACGTGTTGAAAGCAATTAAAGTGAATATGTTGTTGGGTTGTCCAAGACAACTAATCTGTTCACGCAGTTATTTCAAAACATACGTGTTGCTCATAAATTACCATTCAATAGTTGTAGCGATTCTTTGATCTTAAGGACGATACCTCTTGTGTTCCTGTCTGACAGCAAATTTTAGCAGAAAAAGGTAGGAACTTGTTTTAAATCCTTTTGAGTGGCGTTTTAACCATTAGGCAATTATATTATTGGTGTGCATGCTCCAAACATTGCAAATGAGATTCAAACTGGTTATTAAATATATAATAGCAGAAAGCCAATTTGGATTTTCCAGAAGCAATTTCACTTCATTCAAAACCAACCGATACTGGTTAAAAGGTTATGCTTCATGTTTGTAAAAGAGAAGGTCCGGCTCTAAAAGATATCGAACGATCTTAAATATAACTCTATATAGTTACGTATCTTATTTCATTATATCTACATGTAGTTAAACATTAACTGCCATTGTATGTATATCCCTATTCAAATTTTAGAGCCGTTAGTTTCACATTGTACTGGCCCTGAAGAAGACTAGCTCTGCTAGTTGAAATATTGGCCAATAAATTTTGCCCTTTTGCCGTAGCACCAGCCTTGCAATCAATTTGGTTCTAATGTGTATTACTGATGGTATTTTTAGGCTGGTAACAGGCATCCTAAACAGTGCTTATTTCGGCTTCGTTAAAGGATATTTTGAGGGTTTTGGTATCTTGATATTCACCGCTAAATCTGTAGTACAATCAATAATAAAAACCAAAGAAGTGTTATTTCTTCTTTCTTATATCATCTTGCTTTGTGGAGAACTTTGGAAATAAATTGAAGGTGGTAGCTTCATAGGAGGACAGTCTCTAATGATTTAAAAAGATATCGAACGATCTTAATACCTAAAAGATCTCTTAAGATCCCGAACATCGATCTCTCAAGGCGCTATACTAAGAAGAGAAGCCGGTTTATATTTTATTAAATAGCGTAATTCAATTCAGCTTGCTGAAGGTCACTCCATCGAAACAGAGCTGACAGTAGAGTTTTATTCAAACTTTGCCTGTTTTTTTTACCTAATTTTTAGGAACCTTAATTTTGAAATAAATAAAGAAGGCTTAACGTATTCATTCAGGAGCAGAATTAAGGACCTTAAGTATACCCAACAATTCCTTAAAATATCAAACCGTTCACTTCATGTTTCATGGGAGCAGAACAATAGAGAGAATGCAAAACGTGAAATATAACAACAGATGTATTGCATCGATTTCAAGGGACACTATTTTATTCGTGCATTTTTAATCGACACTGATTTAAAATGTTCTCGGCATGTAGTGATCTCGAAGCTAGAATTATATTTTTACGAGAACTGGCTTAGTTTGCGTTTTACGGTGATAAAAGGCGAAGAATAATATAACCTCACGAGCTGAGTCGTAGCGAAAACGCCGCCATTTCCTTTATGTACGCACGCTAATACGCGAACAATTATGCACAGTAAGGACTGTCCAACTCGTAATTTTAATAATGCTTATCCCGGCAAACTGATTAGTGGCAAATGTTTTGTTTTAGCAATAACTCCTGCATTACTACTCACTTAAAATGACTCGTATGTTGGAAAAGGAATATACACATACGGCGTAAAATAAGTGTTTGTCTATAAATACACATAACGGGCAAAAGACGAGTCTTGCCTTGCCATTAAACAAGAGACAAGGAGTGATGACCGATACATTTCTATTGGTTGAAGACTACTAAAACGTGTTGAAAGCAATTAAAGTGAATATGTTGTTGGGTTGTCCAAGACAACTAATCTGTTCACGCAGTTATTTCAAAACATACGTGTTGCTCATAAATTACCATTCAATAGTTGTAGCGATTCTTTGATCTTAAGGACGATACCTCTTGTGTTCCTGTCTGACAGCAAATTTTAGCAGAAAAAGGTAGGAACTTGTTTTAAATCCTTTTGAGTGGCGTTTTAACCATTAGGCAATTATATTATTGGTGTGCATGCTCCAAACATTGCAAATGAGATTCAAACTGGTTATTAAATATATAATAGCAGAAAGCCAATTTGGATTTTCCAGAAGCAATTTCACTTCATTCAAAACCAACCGATACTGGTTAAAAGGTTATGCTTCATGTTTGTAAAAGAGAAGGTCCGGCTCTAAAAGATATCGAACGATCTTAAATATAACTCTATATAGTTACGTATCTTATTTCATTATATCTACATGTAGTTAAACATTAACTGCCATTGTATGTATATCCCTATTCAAATTTTAGAGCCGTTAGTTTCACATTGTACTGGCCCTGAAGAAGACTAGCTCTGCTAGTTGAAATATTGGCCAATAAATTTTGCCCTTTTGCCGTAGCACCAGCCTTGCAATCAATTTGGTTCTAATGTGTATTACTGATGGTATTTTTAGGCTGGTAACAGGCATCCTAAACAGTGCTTATTTCGGCTTCGTTAAAGGATATTTTGAGGGTTTTGGTATCTTGATATTCACCGCTAAATCTGTAGTACAATCAATAATAAAAACCAAAGAAGTGTTATTTCTTCTTTCTTATATCATCTTGCTTTGTGGAGAACTTTGGAAATAAATTGAAGGTGGTAGCTTCATAGGAGGACAGTCTCTAATGATTTAAAAAGATATCGAACGATCTTAATACCTAAAAGATCTCTTAAGATCCCGAACATCGATCTCTCAAGGCGCTATACTAAGAAGAGAAGCCGGTTTATATTTTATTAAATAGCGTAATTCAATTCAGCTTGCTGAAGGTCACTCCATCGAAACAGAGCTGACAGTAGAGTTTTATTCAAACTTTGCCTGTTTTTTTTACCTAATTTTTAGGAACCTTAATTTTGAAATAAATAAAGAAGGCTTAACGTATTCATTCAAGAGCAGAATTAAGGACCTTAAGTATACCCAACAATTCCTTAAAATATCAAACCGTTCACTTCATGTTTCATGGGAGCAGAACAATAGAGAGAATGCAAAACGTGAAATATAACAACAGATGTATTGCATCGATTTCAAGGGACACTATTTTATTCGTGCATTTTTAATCGACACTGATTTAAAATGTTCTCGGCATGTAGTGATCTCGAAGCTAGAATTATATTTTTACGAGAACTGGCTTAGTTTACGTTTTACTGTGATAAAAGGCCAAGAATAACCTCATGAGCTGAGTCGTAACGAAAACGCCGCCATTTCCTTTATGTGCGCAAGCTAATACGCGAACAATTATGCACAGTAAGGACTGTCGAAGTTGTAATTTTAATAATGGCTTATCCGGCAAACTGATTAATGGCAAATGTTTTTAGCAATAACTGCTGCATTACTTCTTACTTGAATAGACCCTTATGTTGGAAAACGAATATACACCTATAGCACAAAATAGGTGTGTGTGTATAAATAGACATAACGGGCCAAAGACGAGTGTTGCCTTGCCATTAAACAAGAGACAAGGAGTGATGACCGATACATTTCTATTGGTTGAAGACTACTAAAACGTGTTGAAAGCAATTAAAGTGAAGATGCTGTTGGGTTGTCCAAGACAACCAATCTGTTCACGCAGTTATTTCAAAACATACGTGTTGCTCATAAATTACCATTCAATAGTTGTAGCGATTCTTTGATCTTAAGGACGATACCTCTTTTTTTCCTGTCTGACAGCAAATTTTAGCAGAAAAAGGTAGGAACTTGTTTTAAATCCTTTTGAGTGGCGTTTTAACCATTAGGCAATTATATTATTGGTGTGCATGCTCCAAACATTGCAAATGAGATTCAAACTGGTTATTAAATATATAATAGATGAAAGCCAATTTGGATTTTCCAGAAGCAATTTCACGTCATTCAAAACCAACCGATATTGGTTAAAAGGTTATGCTTCATGTTTGTAAAAGAGAAGGTCCGGCTCTAAAAGATATCGAACGATCTTTAATATAACTCTAATGTGTATTACTGATGGTATTTTTATTTTTGCCTGGTAACAGGCATCCTAAACAGTGCTTATTTCGGCTTCGTTAAAGGATGTTTCGAGGGTTTGGGATATCTGAGATATTCACCGCTAAATCTGGAGTACAATCAATAATAAAAACCAAAGAAGTGTTATTTCTTCTTTCTTATATCATCTTGCTTTGTGGAGAACTTTGGAAACAAATCGAAGGTGGTAGCTTCCTAGGAGGACAGTTTCTAATGATTTAAAAATATGTCGAACGATCTTACTACCTAAAACAGGCCCGTAGGGTAGATTCTGTTGAGGGGGGTTCTTTTATTTTTTGGGACGTATATTTTAGCGACAGAGGCGCGAGCCTTTTGGGGGGTGTTTGGGGGCATGCCCCCCCCCCCCCCCCCCCAAGGAAATTTTGCAAATTTAGATTCTCTCAAGTGCAATTTCCTGCATTTTGAGATCGTTACTGAGGTGGGATACATTTTCCTTCAATATTAGCTCTTCGGAAAGTAATTTTCATTTTAAAAAATTCTGAAATATTCAGAAATGAGTGTGTGCATTTAGACAGTTTTCAAAACACAAATATTAAAATTACATGCAGGGTGGATGAGTGTACAAGAAATTGAAAGAATGATGAATTATGATGAATTATCTGACATCAATTAACCAATCCAAAAGATAAGAACTTCTCATAATAATAATGTCAAAATGTTGCGGCTTCCTCCAATAATCCTGGCAAGGAAGGTAGTCGTCCGTGTAATCGACCGGTCAAAGTCTTTTGATTGTTTTGTGTAATTTTTTTTGTCTTTTCAACCTCCCAAAAATGCCGATTTCAAAAATTTTAGGGGGCTCGTTCGAACCCCTCGAACCCCCCCCCCCCCCCCACCCTACGGGCCTGTAAAAGATCTCTTAAGATCCCGAAATCGATCTCTCAAGGCGCTATACTAAGAAGAGAAGCCGGTTTATATTTTATTAAAAAGCATAATTCAATTCAGCTTGCCGAAGGTCACTCCATCGAAACAGAGCTGGACAGTAGAGTTTTATTCAAACTTTGCCTGGTTTTTTTTTTTTTAGCTAATTTTTAGGAACCTTAATTTTGAAATAAATAAAGAAGGCTTAACGTATTCATTCAAGAGGAGAATTAAGGACCATAAGTATACCCAATAATTCCTTAAAATATCAAACCGTTCACTTCATGTTTCATGGTAACAGAACAATACAGAGAACGCAAAACGTGAAATATAACAACAGATGTATTGCATCAATTTCAAGGGACACTATTTTATTCATGCATTTTTAATCGACACTGATTTAAAATGTTCTCGGCATGTAGTGATCTCGAAGCTAAAACTATATTTTTACGAGAACTGGCTTAGTTTACGTTTTACGGTGAAAAATGGCGAAGAATAACCTCACTAGCCGAGTCTTAACGAAAACGCCTCTATTTCCTTTATGTACGCACGCTAATAAGCGAACAATTATGCACAGTAAGGACTGTCCAACTCGTAATTTTAATAATGCTTATCCCGGCAAACTGATTAGTGGCAAATGTTTTGTTTTAGCAATAACTCCTGCATTACTACTCACTTAAAATGACTCGTATGTTGGAAAAGGAATATACACATACGGCGTAAAATAAGTGTTTGTCTATAAATACACAGTACATAACGGGCCAAAGACGAGTCTTGCCTTGCCATTAAACAAGAGACAAGGAGTGATGACCGATACATTTCTATTGGGCGATAACAATAAAGTTAGAACACATATATGTCATTCACAACAAAAAACAAAGAATAAGTTCTTTCTTAAGGCGGGGGTTCACCTGAAGCCCGTTTTTACACCGCTTAACTTGGGTTTAATGCGAATATCTCGCTCCCGTTTCAAGCATTCCCAAAACCCTCTGCTCGTCCGACAAAGCTATGTTTAGCGGTGTTTTGTAAATTTTTTGGTGATTTTTGGGAATGTTTAGGAAGAGATATTTTTTTCTCAAAGGATAAGTAAAATTTGGAGAAATAAGAAATATTAAAGATTTAATGTGATTTTAAAATTAGAATTTGAAGTTAAAAATTAGTAGATGGACACCCAAACAGTCCCCTGACAACCTGAGGTGCTCTTGCGTGGGGGTCAACTGTCTGGTGGTGTTCCAAAAATAATTTTCTTTCTTCACTCCCTTCTTTAAACATCTTAAAATTTCACTCAAATTCACCTTTACCCCCACCTTAACCAAATTCCAGCCTTGGGTCCTGGGTACGTTCTTAGGACGTACTTTTGTTTTGGCGTTCTTGTAAAAAAGGTTCTAATTAAAAAAGAGTGTTATATTTTTGATGTAATTGTCAACATGGTGCAGTAAACTTGCGAGTGTGCGATTTTGAGAAAAAAATAATTTCACGAATTAATGTCGTCACTAATACATTAGTTGCTCTTTGAACCTCAGGAGAACAAGTGACTGATAAGAGAAAATAAACAACAATTTTAAACACTTTGCTTTAAAACACGTCCAACGATAAGTCGCTTAAAGAAAAGAGCATTTCTCATGCGAAAAGATTTGTATCTTACACATGTGTTTTCTTCCTCTGTGCTAGATGAAGGTGTACACAGTATTTGCTCTGTGTATGATGGTCTCCATGACGATGGCTCAGGGCTTGAAGGAAAAACTGTTTGGAAATGACCAGGTAAAAAAAGAAAAATGATCACTTATTCACTTTAAAAATTATCCCGGACCGCGATATCGTCATATAAGTGATCTTTCTAAACGTCATAACGAAACACTGACATCGAGGTGGAAGACGCCAGAATTTTTTTGGATTAATATTATGAATAACACATCCGGGTCTGGGTCATTGTCGGGTCGGGGCCGGCCCAAGTCGGCGTTTCACCCGATGTCCAGCTTCTCTTGTTTCGGTGACGTCACCGCTCACGACGGAGGCCAGACTCCCTTGAGCAGAGACTCAAAGGGACTAGGCTGCCAGATGCATGTCTAGTTTAAAAGATAGAATAATGATTAGTTTATTTTGGTGTTTCCAGGTTGAGTTGGAGAGTTTCAAAGACTTCAATTCTGAGGACATTGCTGCTGACATCAGTTGCTTGGAAAGTGAAGAAGGATGCCCTCCAGGCGTTTGGTAGGAATTTACGACAAAAAATGAAACTTATACAAATTAATCCCGAAATAGAATGTTTATAAACAGAAGAACATATATCGTGCTGACGAGGCCCAACCAAGCTGAAACAGCTGCCCTCAGTTGCATTTTGGTTTTCAGTTTGTGCCCCATCACGCCACTGATCAGCCTTACTTATTTCAGCTTTATTGCTACAGTGTCTTTTTGAGTGATTATATCCCTGGGGGAACTCCCTTAGTAAAATAGCGGGGTGCTCGTCGTTCCTTTTAGGGGCTACAATTGTTAGATTTGTACCACATAGCTAGGGTGCTTTATAACGTAAAATGACGGTCTCCGGAGTTGTCGAGGTACCTTTTAGGCACCTTTAAAGTCGTCGACCTGAAAAATGACAGGAACCAAATCTTATTTGTTACCTTAATAACTTCTATTTTTGAGGTATTTACTTGAAAACAGTCATGCCAGTGCCAGTTAATTTGTTATATTAGAATTGGTACCTCTTAGGGGTGAAAACGAATTTGGGCCACGCCCACAAAACGAGAAATTTTCCAACGAGCACGCCCGTCATTTTTATAGGGGAGTCTCCCCCGGGGATTAGATCTTTTACATATCCTACGTATACAGCATTCTCATTCGAGGCCCTTTGTCATATCAGTTCACACACAGATAACTATTTAATTTTAATCTTTTTTTTTTCTGTTCAGGCGCGTGTCACTGGAGAAAGACTCCAATTCTGAGGACATTGCTGCTGACTTCAGCTGCTTGGAAAGTGAAGAAGGATGCCCTCCAGGATATTGGTAGGAATTTACGACAAAAAATGAAACTTATACAAACTAAGCTCCAAATAGAATGTTTATAATCAGAAGAACATATATCGTGCTGACGAGGCCCAACCAAGCTGAAACAGCAGTCCTCAGTTCATTTTGGTTTTCAGTTTGTGCCTCATCATGCCGCTAATCAGCCTTACTTATTTCAGCTTTATTGCTACAGTGTATTTGTGAGTGATAATATCCCTGGGGGAACTCCCTCATATCAATTCACACACAGATAACTATTTAATTTGCGAGGATAGCAATTCTATTTTCGATTTAATCTTTCTTTTTCTGTTCAGGCGCGTGTCACTGGAGAAGTTACAAGGCGGAAAAATCTTAAAGGAGTGAAGCTTTTTAGGTGTGAACCCGTAGTGATGATTTGTAAACATCCTCTAATATGTGATGTTTTAACGTGCATGTCGTAATCAAAATGTAATCTTTGGGAATTAAATAAAAATCGTTTAAAAACAAATTGCTTCAGTGCTGTGTTTCAGACTTCAGTTGACAATCTTGTATTGTCATTGCTATGTGGAAGAGTGAAGCTAAATAGGTCGCCCGACACTTTTAAATTGTTATTATTATTATTTAAAGAGAAAAAATAACTAATGGGAGTTTAGTCCGGCAAATGATGCGAAGAGACAGCTTATTCCGCTTGCTGAAGATGGAGCAACCGAAAACATACCAAAATATATCGACTCATGTACTTAATTCTTTATTGCAGCGCAGTGAAGTATACGACGGCCCTGCTTTAGAGGCTTTTTGGGTATTGTCGTACCATGATTTTGTACCACGTGATGCGTTTTGTCCAATGAGCGTGCGCGAAAATTGATCCGTGGATATAACGTGAGAAACTTGTTCTCGTTTCACATGTTGTTTGTACTCCACAAAACGGAGTTGGTCATAAACGATCAATCAGAATATCCGATTCTTATATTCCCCTCTTGTAATTATACTAAAACCGAAATAGACTAAAATACCTCTTACACCTAGCCCAAATTTGCTTATTGTAGCAATCCCCGTTGCCAGGGATGTGAAATTGTTCCCGGGATTCGTGTATCCTCAGGCGAAACGAAAACAGTTCACCATTTCAGTGCAAATAATTACTGTTATTATACATTGTAGTTACTGTCTGTCTTCTCATTGGCTAAGAGCCTACAGTCAATTCTGGGAATCAGCGCAACCTACAGATTATTCGCCAATCTGCCAGCAGATCAGGAATTAGTCCGTAGGTTGCACGCGCAATGCATGATTTCCAAGAGAATGTCAAGTTCACGCGGGTGTATGGTGAGTGGCATCTTACACAGAGCGAAAGTAAAAACATGGCCTTTCGACAATGCGTTGTTTTTCCTTTAAAACAATGTATAATAAAACAACTATTAGATTCTGTTTTTTCTTTGTGATATTCGGAATAATTAAGGTCTCGGTAAGTGTTATCAGCGCCAGCCTTACGCTTCGGCTGATAACACTTACCTCGACCTTGATTATTTCCGATGTCACAAAACCTCTTCCAATAATTGTTTCAAGTCGAAGTGTCATCGACAACCAATAGAATGGCCGCATTTTCAACCAATCTCCTACATTAGTTGGGTTTATTGTTTAAAATACCGTACCGTGCTCATTTCAGTCGGATCTCGCTGTTTGTCTGCCAGAGAAAGACTGGAAGGATAATTTTGAGAATAAGTCGGTTTTCAAATTCGTCTAAAAAGGGAACTGCGACTAAAAAACTGACCGTTGATTTACTAACATTCATATTCTGCAGCTATTCAAGGTACGTAAGATCTCAATATTCTCGATAAATAATACACCTACTGACCACCGTTCTTGGATAAAAAAAATAGCACGTTGCACGATCTTTACTAGAAGTATACTGCTTTAGGCAAGTTACGTGCCTTTCAACAGAAAGCGCTTATTTTACACATTCTTTCTTTAGAACAACGTCTCAGGATTTTTGGTCCAGGATAAACGTTCTTTTTTTTTTTGAGCTATGAGTAAAAAAATTTCTTTTTTAAAAATTTTTTAAAACAAAGCAGTAAAGCAGTTTATTCAGTCCTAACCGATATATGTAGATGTTCACGTCTCTAATGGCAGATGACAATAAAGTTAGAACACATATATGTAATTCATAACAAAACAGAAAGAATAAATTCGTTCTTTACCTTTGGTACGTTTGTAGGAGGTACTTTAATTTTGGCGTTAAATAAAAAAGGGTGTTATATTTTTTATGTAATTGTCAACATGGTGCAGTAAACTTGCGAGTGTGCGATTTTGGGAAAAAATAATTTCACGAATTAATATCGCCACTAAAACAATAGTTGCTCTTTGAACCTCAGGAGAACAAGTGACTGATAAGAGAAAATAAACAACAATTTTAAACACTTTGCTTTAAAACATGTCCAACGATAAGACGCTTAAAGGAAAGAGCATTTCTCATGCGAAAAGATTTGTATCTTGCACATGTGTTTTCTTCCTCTGTGCTAGATGAAGATGTACACAGTATTTGCTCTGTTGATGATGGTCTCCATGACGATGGCTCAGCATGGCTTGAAGGAAAAACTGTTTGGAAATGACCAGGTAAAAAAAGAAAAATGATTACTTATTCACTTTAAAAATTATCCCGGACCGCGATATCGTCATATAAGCGATCTTTCTAAACGTCATAACGAAATGTGGAAGACGCCAGAATTTTTTTGGATTAATATTTATGAATAACACATCCGGGTCTGGGTCATTGTCGGGTCGGGGTCGGCCCAAGTTGGCGTTTCACCCGATGTCCAGCCTCTCTTGTTTCGGTGACCGCGCAACTTCAGTGACGTCACCGCTCACGATGGAGGCCAGATTTTCTTGAGCAGAGACTCAAAGGGACTAGGCTGCCAGATGCATGTCTAGTTTAAAAGATAGAATAATGATTAGATTATTTTGGTGTTTCCAGGTTGAGTTGGAGAGTTTCAAAGACTCCAATTCTGAGGACATTGCTGCTGACTTCAGCTGCTTGGAAAGTGAAGAAGGATGCCCTCCAGGCTATTGGTAGGATTTTACGATATAAAATACAAATTATACAAACTAAGCTCGAAGTAGAAAGTTTATAATAAGTAGAAATTATATCGGGGGAGGGGGGGGGGGGGGGGAGGCATGAGAGCTTATAATTGGTGGGCTTCGTTTGCGTTCATACGCGACATAAGCATGTTATTTCACATTTTTGCCAGTGAGTTGGCTGACAGTTGAACGTGAGCTCACCTGAGGTCATTACCATGTGCTATTCAGTAAACAAGTGGCAGTCGAACAGGTTGTTGAAGTTCCACTGGCTTTAGCTGCTACACCGTGCTGACGAGGCCCAACCAGGCCGAAACAGCTGTCCACGTTTGCATTTTGGCCTTCAGTTTCTGCTCTATCATGCTGTTTATCAGCCTTACTAATTTCAGTTTTAATTTGTACAGTGTATTTTTGACCGATTAGATACCCTCACAGATCCTACGTAGTCAACATTTTCGTTCGCGGCCCTTCGCCATATCAGTTTATACACAGATAAGTTTTCGAGGCTAGTTTTCGATTTGTAATATATTTTCATTTTTTTTCTGTTCAGGCGCGTGTCACGGGAGAAGCCACAAGGCGGAAAAATCTTAAGGGGATGAAGCCTTTTAGACGTGAAACCGTAGTGAGGATTTGTAAACACCCTCTAGAATCTGATGTTTTAACGCGTACGTGAATTTAAAATGTAATCTTTGGGAATAGCAAATAAAAACCGTTTAAAAACAAATTGCTTCAGTGTTGTGTTTCAGGCTTCAGTCGACAATCTTGTACATTGTAAATTTAAATTCATTGTTATGCAGAAGAGTGTCCACAATTAGCTGTAAAAAGCTAAATACGTCCCCGACACTTGTAAATTATTTTTAGTTTTTTTAAAAAAAATTAATTTATGGAAAGTGATGCGAAGTCAAAGTCAATTACAGCTGAAAAGACGATTTGTTTCGCTTTCTGAAGATGGAGCGACCGCCCAGTGAGGTTCGATGGCCATGTTTTAGTGCAACTTGTACCACGCTCCAATCAGTATAATTGGTGGTCTTTTGGGGGCGGAGAGGGGCGTAGCCCAGATTTTTCCTTAGCCTGGGATGGGCCAAAATACCGTTGGGGATGGGAATGCCCTTTTGGTAGGATTCTACGATATAAAATGCTCATAGTAGGCTTATATATAATCAGTAGAAATTATATCGGGCCTGGGTGGGGGAGGGGGAGCTTATTAATGGTGGGCTTTGCTTTCCCCTTTTGCATACACAGCTATTAATTTTCGACACTAGCAATTTTAATTTCATGTTGTAATCTTTTTTCGTTTGCTTTTATTCCTGTTCTGGAGTGTTCACAAGAGCAGCCGCGAGGCGGAATAATGTTAAAGGAATCAACGCTTTTAGGAGGGAACCCGTGGTAATGATTTGTAAATACTCTTTAGAATCTGATGTTTTAACGTGTGTACGTCAAAATGTAAACCTTGGGAATTTAATTAAAATCTATTCTCATGAGATTGGGGTCGGAAAATGCTGCAAAGTTGAAGACAGTTATAGCTGAAAAGGCAGTTTATTCGGCCGTTTTATGAAGTTGGAGCGACCACCCACATACCAAAATGTACCGACTTATGCACTTAATAAATCTGTATTACAGTCAGGCAAGACGTCGTTGCTTGCAACTTGTCGGGCATTACTGGGAAGTTAAAAAATACAAGCAACTCGAACAGTCAATAATATAATATTAAAACAGTCACAAGCATTTTAAAGCGTCAATACAACAACTTCATCAAATAAGGACAACTAGCGTTCACTAAACGTTTAATATTTTACAGTACCGTATTTTTGAAATACAACGAAAATCAAGAAAAAATGAGGGGAAATATTAATATTGAAAACTTTGAGACATTTAGCATTATTATATAATATTTTATAAAACGATTTACAACAAGATAATAGGGTTTGACCCAAAACTGACTGACCTATAATAATTTATTGCACGTTTTTAGCGGCCAACAATTCTAACAAAGTATCACCAGTAAATAAGTACACATGTAATCGTTTCGTACTCTCGGTTTTGAACTGGAACTAGCATGCAATGGAGGCTAATGCGGGGGACTGTCATTAAAAACAGCTTCATCTCATTTGCATTAGAAAAGATTTACCCGCATTAGCCTCAATTGCAAGCTAGTTCCAGTTCGATACCGAGAATACGAAAACGGCCTGCTCAGGCATGCACTCACTGGTGAAAGCTTGATGACATAAACTAGGGAAAAATATTTAAAAAAATTCGCGCGAAAACTCAGCCAACCAGATTGTCGGAAAACGCAAAATGGCGTCAATGCAATTCAACTATATAATTATCAATATTGAAATAGTAACGTATCTCACAACTACATGCAAGAAAAACAGGTGGAATACAATGTTGCAACTCATTTGCATAACTTGTTTGCATCAACGGACTATTAACCCGTCGCATTAGTGTGTGATACCACAGGTATCCCACACAAATATTGAACCCTTTATGGGCGCCGTACCAACAGAATGGGGATGGGAATTGGGATGATCCGGATCGAGAATCAATGATCCAAGATCACTTACCCAGAGTTGAATGCACCGTAAAATAATGTAATGTTGCGAACATACTACAATTACGGTTACTTTTGGTTGATTTTTCTTGAAGGAGCAAAAAGCAAATATAATGCAATAAACATTCGTGAGATACTATGAAGTGGGGTGCACAACTTTCTACCCAGCATGTATAAGCAAAACGCAGGTTTTTAATTCGGTAGTCAATTTACCGACGGCTCCCTCGCTTACCATTGCACGTATGTCTAGGATTGAACGCAGGTATTGCTCATCAAGTACTTCATATATGACTGGGTTATTGACCATTTTCTTGCCACTTCATATTTGATAGAATTATGTGTGTTTAGGTGAGCTTTTATTAGTGAGGACACTTTGTGATGCTTGCTATAAAGAGTGTGCATCTCATCAGCGTTCAATCCTGGACATATCTGGAGGGCATTCAAAAGAGGCTGGGATTTCCCACAGACACACCCATGTTGTTCACAGTGTGCCCACAGCCGTTCCTCTCACTGAAAATAGTCTACTCTCTATTTTAAATGCGCACAGACACACCAGTATTGTTCACAGCATCCCCACGGCCATTGTGCTCACGGAAAATGAAAATAGTCAGCTCTATTTTAAATGAGCACGATGTATACAAGGCGTGATAAACTATGAGCCTCTTGGGCGAAACGAACTGATCAACAAACATGATTGCAAACTAACTGCAATCTTATCTTATAAATTACAACTACACTACAAAAGAAAAGATGATTTTTTAGAGAGCACATGAAACGCAAGTACTAAATATGCAACCTTTTCACACTCGACGGAGTGAACTAACAAACGCATGACTACATGCATTCGCTTTACTAATAATGACTCTATCCTAATTTACGGTAACTTTCGCTCTTAAGTTTTTTGTAACACGATGCAATAGTCACCAGCATTAACTAGACACCTACAGTTGTACTTGGCAATGTTTATCCAAGTACCGCATATAGTCGATTGATTTATAATTACTCGATTCAGTGCTTTGGTTGCGGCGCTTATTCCAGGCACCCCAACATAACAATAATTGCCAGTCTTGACCAATGAAATGATCGCTTACAAAAGATTTGTTTTTATAACAAACAGTTCGTAAGAGTTTATCAGATTTTCTTCAACTTTCGAGGCATTCACAACTGTTTGCTTTGGTTTAACATCTCCTGTGCCCACTGATTGGCTGAATAAAGTCATGCAGCATGCTTTGGCCAATCAGCGGGAAAAAAGTTGTTCTCAACCAATCAGGGGCAAAAAGTTTTTTCACGCTTGGCACCGGTAACATGTTTTGTTTGTTTTCTTGCTAAAACTTCTGAGTGGCTCACTAAAAATTTGAGTTGTTGTGATTGGCCAGTGTGATTACTTTAGTTTGGCTTGAAGACTCAGTTTGTTACACTGGAGCTCAACTGTATACCTGTTGTTGTTGGTTTTCTGTGAGATATTGTTTTCTTTTCTCTATCCACTACAGCTATATATTATAAAGTATATTTTAAGTAAGCAAAGTCTCTCAAGGTTGCCTTACAATAATCCCACTTTACAAAAATCACACTTGGTTTTAACAATTATAATAAATTTCACGTTCATTGCAGTTAAACTTGTGTTACCCATTGACATTTTGGCATTTTCTGACATGTCACAGGCTTTTGGAACCAACAATTGGTTACAACCTTTTCTATAAAGTTAAATTATACAATAAATATATCTATATTTTAATGCCTAATTATGGTGACATTCACCCAAATATGTTCTAGAATAAGCTACAACAAAATAATGAATTTTATCTTAAATGGTATTTTTTTTGTTAGAAGACAGAAGGGCCAGGGGACTTTATTGTACTTCATACAAGAAGAGGTGGCGGGGGGGGGGGGGGGGGGGGGGGGAAATAAGCAGGGCATAAGCCAGGGTGGGGAGAATGACCTCTCTGCTTCTGATAACTTTCATCTCTGGTTTCCACCCCTTTCATAGTGTCCCTCTCTCTATTTAACAGTTAGACTGCTCATCCACATTTTCATTGAATGAATAGACAATGGGTTGCAGCCTCATTGACTAACACTCATAGAAAGCGATGGTGAGTAGTCTTATTCTTTCAGTAGATACTCTAAAGGATTGCAGTCAAAAAGGGACAAAAGTCATTTTCATGTACTTTTGAGCTAAAAATCAAGAATAATAAAATATTATTGTCCTTTTAAAGAGCTATAAGCAGATAGAAAACAATGGGAGAAGCAATCAGATTCAGGGAACATGGCTGCGTTTCTACTAATGCCAAATGTAACACATTGTTGCAAAACCTTTCCCCTCTTTCTTTCACTTCCCGCCACCATGGAATCCCGCATGTGAGTCACGCAATGGACTGACAAAGATGCTAGAACACTCCTTTAAAGTGTGGTCAATGGGAACTGGAGACATTGAGATTAGCAGGGCTTGGAAAAGAGGATGTGCCATTTTCAGCATATTCTGTTAGCTTGATATATGCCACACCCTCAATGGAAGAACCGATCAGATTCAATGATTTCCAACAGAAAATGGCCACGTTTCCACTCATGCCAAATATAACTTAACGTTGCAAAATGGAATCCTGCACACTATTCTCACAATGGACTGACAACGTGACGGGAACTAGAGACATTGAGATAAGTAGGGCTTGAAAAAGAGGATATGTTATTTTCAGGATATTCCATCAGCTACAGATCCATTTTTTTCACCTCGATATCCTGATCAGGAACTTTTCTCCAACGCTGTCTACAATCCTTGCCATTTTTACAACAACAACAATAAACAGCCAAGATGGTTACAACCAAAATGACTATAACAACAACAACCACTATAATAATTATCGTTGTCTTGTTTCCTAAAAAGAATAAAGAAAACATTATATTCTTTTGGTCCATAACATATTATTTCATAAAATATTATATACACTCACTGCATGTACACTCTTCGTGTTCCTCAGACTAGGAGGTCTGGGTAAGAGATAATTGTGAACTGTTGTTGCGCAAGACTGATTTTCAAAGATTACAAAGAATTGCTGATTGAAGATTACCAAAAAAAAGCCCTGGAAGTAAAGATGTATCTACAAAATTTATCGTGAAGATATCTGGCATATCTTTAACAGTAAAGGGCCGTGATAGGGCAATGTTAACCGCAAAATAAAAATACAGAAATAAACTAACTAGGACAAAAATTCTAAAAAGAAATGGAATATTTTTTCATAATATGGGCCAGGTTGTTTGAAATCGAAGTTAACTCCAACCCTAGATTAGATTTATTTTCTTTTGAACAACATTATCCAGTATCAAAGGTCTGCAATGCATGCAGAAAGGATAACACATAATGTCCTGTGGCTCTTGCCAGTACAGGGTTCCCGATACGTTTTTAGGTAAGGTGTCATTAAGCATTAAGGAGTTTCAATGGTCAATAGAAATGAACCTCCTCAAATTATCAGATGTTTTTGTCAGTATTAATTTATCAAGTCCGAGGTTTTGACCTGAGAGCATTCTCTAATCTGGCATACAGTAGTAGATGGTTTACCTGAGGGAGCAGCTGTACCAGATGGTTTAGTGGTAGGTGGTTTGCTTGAAGTAGTGACTGTAGTAGATGGTTTAGTTGTGGTTTCAGGAACCTGGATGGCTTGGCAGCTTCAGAAATTAAAACAAATAATCAATGATGCAATTACAGCAAACTTAGTTTATAAGCTTGTCATTGGTACTGGTATGCGTACATATAGCCCTTGTTACTTATTTGCTGTTCAATCACAGTACAGTGGAGCTTGGTTTTACACCCTTCGTTATATCAGGGTTCTACTGTACTTGACTGTATGGTATTATTTTCTTTTCCCTAAAGCCTATGACCTGTTCTTACATTTTTAAAAGCTGTTTCAATGTTAATCAAAAAACTTGACATGAAATTAACTGAATGTTGTAGCTGTTACAATAGTGTTGCAGTTAACTACAATAGACTTGAAAAAGAATGATTCTGAACGGTGTACAGAGACAGGTTCATAAGAACACAAGTTTGAAAAATGTTTCAATGTGATCAAAAACTACAAACACCCTCACCGAGAAAGCCAAATTTAACAGGACAGTTATACAAGTGAATATAGCCAGAAATAACAAAATCATCACACTATTTTCATCACTAACAAACATGAAACTTTTTGCAAACAAGGACGAGTTTCTTTCAATCAAACGTTAGTAACACACAACACTATAGCTAGTCACAGTGTTTTTCGGTCAAACCACATGATAATGGACTGTCAGCTGTAGAAATTAATGTATGAGTCACATGCTCAGACATAACTTTATCAAATACAGACTAATATTAAACACATAATTTATTTGAATAATAATGAAATAATATAATTATATCTCTTACCCAGCGGTTTGTGTATCCAATGTGCCTATTGTACATAAGAAAAAAGAACATATTTTGAGAATAAAAGGGCCTCATTATAATATAGGCAACAATGTGTGGTTCAAGAAATTATCCATACCTCCCCCGATGAAAGGGATTTTTTTCTAAGACCCACTCCCCCAACACCCCCCCCCCCCCCCCCACCCACACACACACACACACCTGCCTCTGGAAATTCCAATTAAGCTTCAAACAATTTTTTAAAGTTTTTGGCCTTTGAGACCCCCCCCCCCCCCCCCCCGCCCCCCACCCCTTTCCCACCCCAAGGAATTTCCAATCCCTTCTGTAGAGGGATGAACATTTTCTAGAGATACATATTTACAGACTTTCTTATGTAGTGTTTTCTTTATTTCTTCTTTTTCGTGTCAATGGTAATTGCATAGGTCTGATTACAAAGACACCTATGTTATCTCTGATTTGTAAAAGAAATCAGAACTCTACCTTCCTTCCACTCTGTTTGAGGGATTTCAAATTCTAACATGCAGTTTGGGAATGGCAAAAAAAAAATCATCACTTTATGTTACAAAATGCTGCAAAATCACTTGCCATAAAATAACAGTGTTCAGCAATCCCTTAGCAACTGCTCTGGATCTGTAGCTAAGAGTCTCATTCCTTACGATAAATACCCTTAATTGCTATAAGATAACATTCAACATTGAATAAAAGTGTACCCTTCTTGTAAGTAGCATATCCAGCAATAGCTCCAGAATTCTGTGTGGTTGGTGTTGATGCAAATCTGACTGTGATAGCCTGCATGTTTTTGATTGTGTAAGGGTCATCTGGCATGTCACAAATCCTTGGAACAATATTTTGTTGTGCTCCTGTTGAATTTGTACCTTGAAGACAGAAAGTTCAAAAGGGCAGTGCTCCATCTTTCTGTTCATTAAATAACAATAATTAGTAGATACCATACAAGTGAATAGTGCTTTCCGTGCGCGCTGATTGGTTAACTCGGAGGTAATTAGCAAAGTACTATTCACCTCCGAGCAGCCGAAGAGCAACATAATGGCTTCGCACGTCGCTTTGGGTACTGAAAGAAATGTTTTGGTCCGCTAGTTATTCAACTTGTGTGGCATATACTAAAACAATTATTCACCACAGTGTCGGTGAAAGTGGTGGATATTTACCTCCACTTCGGTGAATAATTGTAAATTATTATGTAGCAAGACAGTCTTGAGGTAAATCCAAGCATTGTGATTGGTTCTTTCTTGGTCAGGATTTTCCATACGGACCGTTTTCACGGAAATGGTCATAACCGTGTATTTTTTTTGTCTTCAAAAGCCAGCAAATTCAAAATTTGCAGCTAAAACGAGTGTCATACAATAAACTACTCACTAACCTAGCTTCTTCCAGGGAACATTAGCCCTCAGTCCTTTTTGTAAGGACCTTGCTAGGCTTGACCTCCATACTGCCACGACCTTGGGCCAATACTCCCCCAGTACATCCCTTGCGCACAGTTAGTAAGAAGTTATTATTTTTTCAAGTTTAAAAAAGAAAAGGATTGAAATTTACATAATGGGAAAATCAGGACATGTATAGGAATGTTAAAATGTTTAAAAGTATGTAAATATGTAAACTAAGCACTAATGTTACATAACGTAAACGATACAAATTCTTAAATACAAAGGAATTAATCAAGACAAGAGAAATAAATTATGACTGTTAAAACTAAAAAATAAAAGAATAAACATTATATATAAAATATCCTGCACTATAAAAATGACTTTGTGTGGATAGTCAGACTTTTTGTTTAGTGTTGGCTTTCAAATTTGGTGTTTCTGGAAGACCTTAAATCTAAGATGTATATCACTTGGGTCTCTCCCATGCTGCTTTTACTTTCACTTTAATTAACATTCCTTGACAAAAATCTCAGTACAGGTTCCATTTCAGTGGAATGACCTTAAGCACATATAAATCCGAAGCTATTAATTAACCCACCATTGATGCGGATTTCATCGCCAGTAATTGAAGGTCTGTTTGGTTTACAATCAAATCTTCCCTCCATTTTAAAGCTTGTGAAAAACAAACGGACAGTCTTTTCTTGTGGAGGATAGAACGTCCATGAACAGGAAGCATCTGGAGGGTATTGCAACGGCCAGTTAGGAGTGAAGAACGTTCCATTGGATGAACTCAGAAACTTGTTGCTACAAAATGAAAGACAAATTACTAGGCTTACTAAAATCATGGTCATGTTGCACACAAACTAGCACACTGACCCACTTTTTTATTGCATTTTTGTAATGCTCATAACTTAATTATGAACTGGTCGCAGACCAAGTTTTACAAAATTTTAAATATTCTTTCTTTTTCAGTGTAATCACCTTAAAGTTATAAAAGTCATAAGAAAGGAAAGCAGTATAACGTAACGTGTAAAGCAGTATAAAATAGTTTAATGTAGTCTATTTGAAATGTAGTGCTAGTTGTGTAAAGTAGTGTAATTTGATTAAGTAAATTATATCGTAATGTAGCGCTGTGTGTTTGAAATAAAGTGTATTCAAAAAACAAAAAAAAAGAAAGGGAAAAAGTGAATGGTTACTGGAAGAAAATGTATTCAACGTATGTATTTGATGAAGAAATCAAGCTAATTGTAGCCAGATTCATTCATCATTCATTGCAAAAGTGTAATGACCAACCATGAATGCATTCAACACACTAATTTATTCAACATGAGGCAAAAACATATCACGTGATTCTGGAGGAATGCAATGTCATGCAATACAGTTCTAAATCACAACATTCCTCCCATCTAGGATTACAAACTATTTGTCCAAAAAACTTGCGATATAACTGGAATAACAGAAGACAGAAACTTATGTGTCCTCTAATTCTAATAACAAAAGTCCCTGTGATAAAGTCACAATCAACACAGGTAGTCCTTCAGGTATCCTCTAATATCAACAGTCCCTGTGATAAAGTCACAATTAACACAGGTAGTCCTTCAGGTATCCTCTAATATCAACACTCCCTGTGATAAAGTCACAATTAACACAGGTAGTCCTTCAGGTATCCTGGTTTGGCCCTTTTCCACACAGGGCGTGTCCTTGGAGGACCTGACTCTACGGGTGTCTGGGTAGGTGTTGCTGGTGTTGCCGGTGAAGACTTAGTAACATCAGGCTGATGGCTTACACCAGGGGTGGGTGAGGTAGGTGATGTTACATGAACTTCTGGCAAGGATATTGGCGTCATGCTGGGTGTGTTATCTGCAACTTGCTCTTCCAGAACCTCGTTCTCACGGCATAAAACATGGTCTTGATGCCGCCGAATGACAGTTCCATTGTCTAGCTGGACATGACACCGGACCGGTTTTCTCCACTATGGTCCCTGACATCCAAGTCTTCTTGCGTCGGAAATCCTTAGCATACACAGCTTGGCCTTCTACCATTTCCCGTTCCTTGGCGTGGTAATCGTGTGCGGTCTTCTGCTGAGACTGTTTATCTTGCACGCGGTTTGCTATGCTTGGAATCAGGCGATTGAGCTGTGTGTGTAACTTCCGTTTCATGAGTAATTCAGCTGGTGGAACTCCTGTCGTGCTATGGGGTGTGGTTCGGTAGCTGAGGAGAAAGCGTGATAATTTGGTTTGGATGCTGCTCTCCTCCATCTTCTCATAGCCTTCCTTAAAAATTCGCACGCCCCTCTCTGCCAAGCCATTTGAAGCGGGGTGATACGGTGACACCTTGATGTGCTTGATTCCATTCTTTTTCATAAACTCCTGGAATTTTGCACTGGTAAAATTGCTGCCGTTGTCGCTTACCAGAGTTGCTGGCAGACCATGCATAGCGAACATCTCACGGAGTTTCTCAATGGTGGCAGTGGATGTGATGGACCTCATACGATGCACTTCCAACCACTTTGAGTATGCATCCACAACTACAAGGAACATTTCTCCTTTGTAAGGCCCTGCATAGTCAATTCTTGACCATGGTAGGCCCGGCCACTCCCAGGGGTGCAATGGTGCCTCTGCTGGTGCACTCTGATTTGACTGACATTTGTCGCAGCTTTTCACTTTCTTTACGATCTCCTTGCTAGGGCTTTCATGCGAGATTCACCAGGGTGCGCCTCATGCAGTTCAGTGAGTACCTTTGATCTTCCTTGCGGGGGTACAACCACTCTGGCTCCCCAAAGTATACAACCATCTTCTACGCTCAATTCAGTCCGCTTAGTGAAGTAAGGGTTAAGCTCTTCGGAACTGTTCTTAGACGGCCATCCTTCCAAAATGAAGCCAAGCACTTGTGAGAGGATTGGATCCCTCTTGGTCCACTCTTTGATGTGCCCGCTGTGTACAGGCATGCCTTCTAAATGTTCCATTATTTAACAAAATTGTTTCACCTGGTACAGGAACTGAATTGGGCATCTCAGGCAAGGGTAGCCTACTCAAGCCGTCTGCATTACCATTGGTCTGGCCGGCCTTATACGATATCTTATACTCGTAAGCAGATAACGCAAGTGCCCACCGCTGGATTCGTGGTGCTGCAAGGGCAGGAATCCCTTTCTTCTCATTCAACAAACCTTCCAAAGGTTTATGATCAGTCTTGATGGTGAATGGGTGTCCATAAAGAAACTGATGGAACTTCTTGACTCCAAAAATTATTGCAAGAGCTTCCTTCTCAAGGGTTGAGTAGTTCCTTTCGGCTGCATTGAGAGATCTGGACATGTATCCGATTGGTCGTTCAGCTCCACCTTCCACCTTGAGAGATAGGACTGCTCCCACTCCATAATCGGATGCGTCAGTGGCAAGGATAAGTTCTTTCGAGGGGTCAAAATGGACTAGCAATTCAGCTGACTGCAACAGTTCCTTAGCTTTCTCAAATGCCTCTTGGTGTTCTTTTAGCCACTGCCATTTTGATCCTTTCCTTAGGAGCTGGTGTAGAGGCTCCAGGACGGTTGCTACATCAGGTAAGAATCGATGGTAATAGTTGAGCATGCCCAGAAAAGCTCGTAACTGACTGACATCATTTGGCTCTGGTGCATTCTTGATTGCATCAACCTTCGCCGCCACAGGCTGAATGCCATCACCATTGATTACAAACCCACAATATGTGACTTGTGACTGCATGAACAGACATTTTGCCAGACGTAGCCTTAATCCTGCATTGGACAGCCTGCTAAGCACTGTTTCTAGGTTGGCCAGATGATCTGGGTCATTCTTTCCACTGACTAAAATATCATCAACTCGTACTACCACATGGGGGATGCCTTGTAGTAAGTTCTCCATTGTACGCTGGAAAATTCCAGGTGCTGAGGACACCCCAAAGGGCAGTCTATTGTATTGATAGAGTCCCTTGTGAGTATTGATTGTAGTGAATTTCTTCGACTCCTCATCCAATAATAACGGTTGGTATGCCTGTGACATGTCCAATTTAGTGAATTTGTTTCCTCCGCCAAGTGTGGCAAGCAAGTCCTCAGTCTTGGGGATTGGGTAATTATCTAACTTAGAGACTTGATTGACAGTACACTTATAGTCACCACAGATACGCACTGATCCGTCTTGTTTCACTACTGGAACAATGGGTGCCGCCCATTCTGTGAACTCTACTGGAGATATTATGCCCTCACTTTGTAATCGATCCAGTTCCTGTTCAACTTTTGCTTTAAGGGCTAAGGTACTGGACGAGCTTTCATGAACTTGGGTGTGGCCCCTGGATCAACATAGATTTTGGCTTCGGTGCCCTTCAGTGTACCGAGTCCTTCGCCAAACACATTCATGTGTGCATCTAGGATCTTCTGTAGCTGAGGGTTGCTCTCCTGAATGTTAAAGATACTGTTCCAGTTAAGCTTAATCACTTGTAGCCAGTCTCTTCCAAGTAGGTTAGGGCCAGGACTCTTCACCACCATGGCTGGCAAATTATGCTGTTGATCTTGGTACTTAACAGGTATCAGCACCTCTCCTAACACTGGAATTTTCTCTCCTGTAAAGTGCTCAATACGGCCTTAGAACTCTTCAACTCTACTTTGTCACTGAACGCATTGTACGTTTCCTCATTTAGCACAGTTCTGGTAGCACCAGTATCAATTTCTAATTTATGCGGTTCACCACAAAGTTTGCCACTTACTTCAAACGCCTTTGGTTTCCTTCCGTCCCGAATGTGATACATGGTTGCTGCGTAAACATCTTCTTCCCCGGTCTCTTAGCATTTCTGGCAAAGACTCGCCGAAATTGCAATGTTCGGTAAGTTTACGTAGTTCCGCCACATAAGCTGCAACTCCTTCGCCTTCGTTTCGATTTCGGCTGTGAAACTTGAAACGCTCCACTATTTCGCTAGGCCTCGGCGCAAAGTGCTTCTCCAATGTGTCGACAATCTTCTTGAAAGTTGTCTCCGTTGGTCTTGCTGGTTGAAGTAAATCCCTTGCAAGTGCGTACGTTTTACTCCCGCAAACACTGAGTAGGATGGCTTGTTGTTTTCCTGCATCTTCGACTTCGTTTGCCAGGAAATACTGTTCCAATCTTTCAACATACTGGGTCCAAGATTCCTCTGATTCTCTGAATTCGCCTATTTTCCCATAGGTCGCCATTCCTGCTCGAATCTAGATTGAATCGTCTCATCGCCAAATGTAATGACCAGCCATGAATGCATTCAACACACACTAATTTATTCAACACGAGGCAAAAACATATCACATGATTCTGGAGGAATGCAATGTCACGTAATACAGTTCTAAATCACAACAAGAAGTAAAGAACTGCACCGAAAGTTTGCAGTCTTACAAACAGACTGCCAAAGTTATTTAAAATAAATGTTAATTCCAGAAGCTCTGCTTTGGAAATTTATTCTGAACTTATTTATTCCGTATTTCATTTTTGTTGAGCAAGAGACCTAACAGAAAGCACTGAAAGCGCATCAAACTAGAATCAATTCAAGTGGGTACAAACACTCATCGTAATTTTCTGCCATCAAAACAATTCAAGTAAGTTTTCATTGCGGCCAATAAATTTGAAGTAGTTTTTTTCCTTTCAAATAAGACATAAACAAATGTTAATTCTTCATCCTTTTATACAAGTAGTTTAGCATCATGCTGCCATGTTTACCAGTAGAATAGAACATAGGTACATGTATTTGACCAATTTGACCAATCAGAGTGTGCAAAGTATCTGAGTTCATAAAGCTTAATGTAATTACCCACAGTTAGGAGAACTCCAGATACACTATCAATGATACAGACCTACAGTTTGAAGAAGGATCCAGCTCTGTATTGTTATCCATTGAAGTGTACTGTGCTTCAAATCCTGCAGCTCTCTTTGACCCATCAGACTTGAAAATAATGGTCATGCAGTTGTCCAGGGAGTAGATCTTATTTGGCATTGACAAATCCGAACAAGAACAAAACTTCCCCGTGGATGCCTTGCTACTGGTACACCTAAAACAAACGACGGTTTGTTGAAAAGAGCTGTCATACAAATACAGTGTAAATTATTCTAACTTTATTAACACAACACATGCAATGTGAAAAGATTATTCAGGATGAATCAGTCAGTCATCTGATGCAGAAGGTAAATTCCAGAATTTTGAAGTGTTGGTTTTGTGGAGAGAGTAAAACTGGAGAACCTGGAGAAAAACCCTCGGAGCAAGGATGACAACCAACAACAAACTCAACCCACACATGACGCCAGATCCCAGGATTCGAACCTGAGCCACAATGGTGGGAGGTGAGTGCTCTCACCACTGCACCATCCCTGCTCCCCCCTAAACCAGTCCCACTATTAAAGGGACAGCACAATCCATCATCTCACTTTATGTGTAAAATATGGATTTTGGTATCACAGTATTCAGGGCAAAGTACTAAAATATTTTTAGCCATCAAGGTCTCATTTAGGGTCGCACAAAAGGAAATAAAAACGCTGCCATGCTGTGTTGGTGGTCTAGACTGACGAGGCATGAAAAATAGTTTCTTTTATGGGGTCATGTTATGTTCATTTAAAGTTATTTGTTTCCTATGTTTCAGTGGCATGCCTAAACTAGCTATCTCGAAGCTAAGTGCATGACCACTATAAACAACATTTACATTTTTACATTTACATTTACATTTTTAACTATGCTTAGATTGGTCTCTTTTAGGGGATGTAAAACAGGGCTTTTATATGGAAGTCCCCATCTCCCCCAAGCATCACAATGACAATCTTCTCACGCGTTGCACATGTGACCCTCCCTCCCCTTGATACGTCTGCCAGACGATATAATTAATACAATGCTTTTGTTATGGAAATGTATTAATCATTAATCATTTATACAACATGCATGAGTTCACCCAAAAAATATTAAATATTCGTCATAAGAAATTAACTTTTCCGTAACAGATAAGAGTTAAAATCTCAGGTAATATTAGATATCTCATTTGGAGGTGAGATGTTAGTTTCCAATAAGTGTACATGCTTATAAGCTTAAAGAAGATTAAGTTCAGTACAGCGCCTTTCAACTTCTGATCGAGACAACAATTGTCTGTACTACATTTTAAACTTACAGTCGGCGAGTAGGGTGTTAAATCGAAAAAAAATAAAGAAAATCTGAAAGAGGCGTGTGAGAATGCAAGCAATATACGATACAATATTGGTCTTATCTTTTTTACAAACAGTCATGTCTCGATTCAAGACGGCGGACAAAAAACATTGCAGACAGATGTATCTAAGCTAAAATCAATTTCTTTACAACCTTTTAACCAAGAAGACACTTACCCAACGTGTATTTCCAAAGAGTCTTCCGCACAGTCAGGCATAGTTCCCAAGACATCAAGCTTTTTAAACTCAAGCATTACCCTTCGATTCGCCGGAACCTTAATGTTGTAAGTGCAAGTGAGATTATCGCCATAGGATTGAGGTGTGTTGAATCCAGGCGAACGAATAGTTCCATTCGAACCCGTGAAAGGTGACGTTGGGCAATTACTAGAAACGACACTAGGTAAACTCAGAAGTGTGGCGAGGATTAGAAGTATTCCTTCCAAGGCCATTGGTGTATAGAACTCAAGGAAGACAACAGACCACAACAGCAAAACTTGAATCAAAATACACGTATCTTCCTGCTTTGCTGAACATGAAACCACCCATTTGGTCCCAGTGCCTCTCTTACAAAAGGGGTAAATAAGCGGAAAGACTGGGGATAGAGTAAGAATTTTTTCCCCATCACCCTCGCGCGCAACCCACCACAGCCATCATCACCACAACCAACAACAACAACTTAGCAAAATCGATTCAAGGGTGCGCAAAATGTTGCCCGGATTCAAGAGGATCGGAGGTTTGGGGCGTGCGAAGAAAAGTGGGTAGATTTAGTTTGAAGAAGAACGTTTCCGAATAAAATTCCAGGGCTGTACCTCGTATAGATTTTGACCCAGAATTAAAAACAGTTCATATATGAATCATTTCATATACATTACATCAAAATACGTTTAGGTGGGAAAATAATCCCCAGTTGAACAAGATTGATTTTTCTAAAGAAATACATTATGAAAAATGCTGAAAGTAGCGTTACTAAGCTTCTAGATTTCAAAAGACCCCCTAGCAGCCCACGCCTTCGGTGATCGCAGATCTTGCCTCGTCTATGACAGAAGTCTGGCTACGGGCCGGAATTCAAGTGACACAGAAGTCCTATATGTTGCTGATATTGCCTACATATAGATTTATAACTGTTTTAGATGATCCAAGGAGTTATTCTTTCAGTAACTTATTTTTTGTGTAAACTACTTGTGACGTAATAAACCATCTGAAAGCAATGGTCACACTACACATCTCCACGGTCTGGCCAAGACCTGTACGCATGCGCACAGCCTATTACCCGTGGAGTGGCAGCCATGGACAGCTGTTTCGTCCTGGTAAGGATCATAGACCCCACCGTTTGACGTAATGTAAGTTCCGGCATGTACCATGAGCACAAATCAGAGAAATCTCTCTAATGTCTTGGAATTTTGATGTTTTGAAATGTATAAGCCTCCGGTTCGGTAGGAGTGGAGGTTTTGGCACAATCTTGGGATCGCAAATTCAAGCGAGTCCGCCGCCGCCAGTGTGAGAACGCCTAATCCCGGGCTTGTTCACTATCTAGCTCGCACATCCAGATTGTAATGCGCGTACACACTCACACCAGTATTGCAGGCATCGTTTCTAGTACTTTGAGTAGGACCTGAATAAACCGAGAAATATTGTGGTAGCAACTTATTTTAGTATAGCCACATATTTCGCCATAAACAATCCTTGCTCCTGAAAAAAAAAACAGTTCTTTGTTACCATGGCGCCCGTTTTGCTCTCTTCCCACATAGCTATGCTGAGGAAATTACTCATTTTCGCAACATTGTCTCTAAGCACCTCTATCAAGAACTGAAAGTATTACAATGCCAAGCGGTCTGTCTATGGCGATATCAATAGTATATTTTAGAATCAATGCAGTTTTTTGGGGGTCGCGTGTCAAATAAAACAAGCCTCGACTGACTTTCATGAGGCGAGATGCTCATCTCCATATAGTCTGCTACAAGCTCAGCAGCATGTTAACTTGGCTTTCCTGAACGCTCTATCGCCTTTGCCGTGTCTCATTGAACCTTGGTCCTTGGGAAAAGCCCAGGGCCCGGTTGCATAAAGCAACTTAAGTTTAAGTGGGATTTTGTGCAACTGTTCTCTGTGTCCCAAAGGATTTTTCCACACCCGTATTGTGCTTGCCCTTCTCTTTTATCCGTCTTCTGCTGGTTTATCAGCAATAGTGTGCAAGGAAAACTTCCAGAACGCAGGAAAAAGTTCTAGAAAATCCCACGTAATCTTAAGTTGCTTTATGCAACCGGGCCCTGGGAACGAACAGTTCGTCCAGCCAGCAGGAGTTTATCAAGTATGCATTGCGGACCTAATTTTTCATTTAGTTTGGACGCTAATTTTAATATCGAACTTTATCCTCAAAGACTTATCAGGAGTTACCTTTATTTAATAATAATGTGTATAATAAGAATAAGGTTCTTTTTTGTGCATTTTAAATTCACAACGCGCTTACAATAACTAAGAATAAAAACGTAAAAATAAAAACTTGTTGATAAGAAATGGTCATGAAAAATTAACATTTGAGTCGTTACGGCTTTTAACGGCTTTTAAAACTAACTAAAGTATGCTAATAAAAGACGAAACTATGTTAAAAGTGATTAAAAGTTTCTTTTACATTTACATTAACATGGGAAACAAATGCTGCATGAAGTCACTTGAACACATTGATTTATTTATGAATTACAAAAATTTTGGTGCACATTTCGTCATAGTTTACAGACCACCACCTCAAAGAAAAACAACCTCACTTCAGCGATTTTTATCGACTGACTTCTTGCGGATTTATGAATATACAAGTAATTCATTTAGGTTTTCGTCGGCACTAGAAAATCCAATGGATACCATAATGTTTAAAACTCGATTAAAATATATTTATGCCATCTTTGTATACATGTATACCCACATATAATAAGTAAAATCGGCACGAATATTTACTTCACCAATACTTTGTATTGTAAGCTATTTTACGAAACCGACGAACATATCAGGGAGCAAATAAACTAACTGTCGTCGAAAAGAGGGGAATCTTTATCCAGTTCTGGCCTCCAATACACAACTGGCAGCAGGGAGTCGAAATCAAAATTCCCTTCCTTGTCAATGCAACAACCCTTTTTATCGATCTCTTCCTTGGAAACATAAAGCTCTGAGAAGGAACGCTGCCTCCTAAAGGGCACCCTCTCATTCATCACGTTAGCTGTCCAGGAATTCGCAATGATCTGGTCACTTTCGAGAAAACGGTAATTATTTGCCCCTCCTCTAAAACTGTTATTTGCAACGGACATTCTGCCGGGTCGATTCAGCTGAAACGTGCGACGAGGGAAATCCTTCTGCAAGCTCCCTCTGGCCGGAAAAATTGCTGGTAGGGCTGCGGCTGGATTTGTTGTAAGCAAATGCACAAGTTGAAGATTGTTGTCGCCATTGTGTGTCTGTCCGATACGAGCTGGTTCCCTGCCATAGGAGTGGTCGTTTCCGGCATCACTGCTTGCACCTCTATTGAGATTTGAAAAGTTCCCCGAGGAGGGGTCCATAGGATATCGTTAGAAGAAACTTGATGAGTAGCAAAAGTCTGGAGAATATCATCTGAAGGAATGGCGTACGAATTTAGAAAACTTGTTCAATTCCTTTACGTCATAAAGGCGCAATTTTTGTTGCGTGTTCGACACGAATATCTCTACATGAAAAAAACTCGCGCGCTTATCCAAAATAGCTTCAGATCACAGAACTAAGGGAAATTGGAAGATATTATATTATTTATAAAGAACACCGTTACAACAATAATTATTACAAACTGCAGCATTAATATGCGATATTTTCAAACATTTTTCTTTCTTACATTTGACTTCCGGTGCGTGAAATAACTCGCGACGCCGAATATTTCATCTTTCACAACTTTCTTTTTTCTTCGGGACTTTTTGAAAGTTTTAAAACATTATTGTTAATTTGGCGACCATAAACCTTTTGACAAAAAAAAATTTCTTACGGGATTGTAAGACTCCAGGGAATTATTTTATGCCCACGGAAGTGAATAAGGCAAAGTCGGACCGCGCGGAGTCGCGCGCGGACGAGTCAATCCGGATGTATCGGTAGCCTGGCCTTCAATATTGTTGCCTGGCGTTTTCCGGTGTTGCTAGGCAATTTACTTTCACGCCGAGTCAAGTGAAGTTATGAAGCCGAAATGAACTAAAAGTATGTAGCTTTTAAGGCTGTTTTAAAATTGATGGATCGTAGTGGATAGAAGTCAGCGAAAATGTCACAAAAGAAATTTTCTGGGGCGCCTTTCGGAGTACAGACATCAAGGTAAATAACAGTTCTTGTGAGTTTATAGCGTGAGCTATTGTTGATGTCAAAATTAAGCGAATCGATAAGTTGTTTGTATCTAAAGCTTGTTCTTAATTAATTTTATGTTCGAGTAATCTTCTTTCAAATATCAGGGAAGCGTTTGATGTTTAACTCAAAGATCGAATTATTTTTAAGTGTTTCGTGGTTTTGGACTCTTGAATTGAAAGCATCGGCTTGTCGACATCTTGTGGAATGTTACAAAACAATGAACGTATTCAATGAATAAGATCAAATGAATACCACCAGGAAATATTTCCTGGAGATAAGTAACAGCGCTTTAAAGCACGCAACGAAATGTAGTATTGCGTTTTCCAAGCAAAAAAAGACATTTAAAACGGGATTTCAGCTTAAAAAATATTTTATCAGAAAATTTAATAAAGATTGCAAAGCTCATAGTGTAACTATGCATGCATGTCACAGCAATCTGATATCTTCTGCAGTGAATTGTAGAGTATATATATATAATATATATATTATTTAATTACAAATAGGACGACTTTCTTACCAGATATTTTCATTCAGTGAAATATGACCCTGCCATATTTCAGACCATTTCATTTCCTTGACTGTCAGTGTAAAGGGGACCCCATATGCCACTTGCACAATATTTTTTAACAATTCCTCTGCAACTGTTTAAGCTACAAATGGCAGCTGTCATGAATTGAAAGATAATTTTAAAACAATGTTGTTTAATTTGTCAGTCAGTTTCATTTTTAAATGTCGTCACTGTTTTTAGGCCATGACTGACTTGTTGGAAATTTACCCTGGATGGCCAGGCCTCAAAATGCATTTTCTAACTTTTTTTTTACAGGTTTGATGTTGCTGGCATTCACCCCAAAAGCAAAACACCGGGAACAATAACTCAAGTTGCTTATGACAAGAAATGCATGTTGGAAGTGGTATGAAATAACTAGACATAATTTACTTCAGAGAAACCTCTGAATCATGCCACTACACTCGGCTCATCAGCTGAATGGGTAGCATTAACATTTGCTTGTAATAACAAGTTTTGTTATTACAAACAAAAGTACCACCATTGAGGAAAACTGGACAAAAGGCTGACAGGTAGCTTGCCTGCAGTACAAGTGCAGGCGTATTTAATGGGCATGAGTAAGTGAGTCAAATGAGCTGGCAGTATTGTATTACTTTGCTCATTAGCAAAGTAGAAAAAGTTACTGAAATCGGAGGAGGCTCCCACTTTCTTGCTCTCTTCCTGCTGGCTGGCTAATATTGCTTGCTAACTCTTCTTCATTGCTTTGTTGCCTGTGTATTTGATCAAAAGTGAGCCTTCTGGCAAGCTACTAATTTATGGAGTTATACAAAATACTGAAACTAATACAACCAAGTGTGAAAGGAAGGGCAGTAATATAAAGAAAGGAGATAGATTAGGGATTGATTATGCTTGTACAAAAATATCCATAGCAAAATTTTATATTACATGCATGTGCTTTTAACTTTTCATAACTAATAAAAATATTTGTTTGCTCAGTATAAAACAATTCTTAATTCTAGAATCGTCGTCTTGGACCAGGCTCATATAGCATTGATGTGGGTGGATTCAACCCCAAGTCCGTGTCTGAAAGATCTTCTGGTCCTGGTATGGAGTTTTTTTTACACATACCTATGATCCTCATCCCCTGAGTCAGCTCTTAAATATTAATTGCAGTAAATTAAATAATTTATCCTGTATAATTTTAAGAATCACCTTAAGGGGTAGTGAATGGTCCTAATAATTCAAAGAACACCCTGCAGAATTTTTGTCAAACTTCACAGGTCATGCAGCCTCAATTTTGTTTGTATCAATACTTAATTTATTTTGTGAGACAAGGAAAGTGTCTCGCTCAGAGAAAAGATACCAGTCTAACTTGCTGTCTCGCAAAGTCTCGGATATACTGACCACATTTGCCTCCTTTAACTTTGGTAATACTCAGTTGTATTATTTCAATTCGAGTCAATTTCACACACATCAACAACATTTGGAAGTCGTCAGAACCGATCATTGCTTCTCTTTGGCAATGCCCAGAAGTCATCGGAACATCAGATTCTTTGGAAATCTTCAGAAAATAGTCAAAACATCTTCAGAAATGTGAAGATGGTAATCTCATGCCTTTGACTTAAGAAACGTTGTCAGGTATTTCTATAGCAGTGTGTAAATTACTATAGTAACACTGCTCTTGAATTTACCCTGATTGACAGGATGGGAAAGGGCTTTTGAAACAGCTCGCCTTGCAAAGATACCTCATCTGTTATACAAAGAACAATGGGAGAAGAAACAGCTTCAGGTAAGGTCAAAGATGTTGAGGTATAAATTCTCTATACTTGACTGCTTAAATTTAATTCATATTAGTTGGGAGAATTTGCTATAAAGAAAGCTGTCTTTCTGCAGATGACCAGTGTCTGTGGGTTTCTTTAATTTACTCTAGCAAGCATTTAAAGAAGTCAATACCTGATATAATAATAACAATAAAAATAATAATAACAACAACAACAATAATAATAATAATAATAATAATATCGCATTAATATCATCATAGTTATACATGTATAGTAAAAGTAACTTTTATGTGTTGTTTTACTTTTTAGTAGTAATTGATATAATAATAGGATTCTTCGCGTATCTTATAAAAAACTGTGCATTAATTATTGACATTATTGTAATAGCTCAGCCTTTTGATTTGCTAGGATGTATTTTAGGATACTTTTTCTCAGTTATTTTATATAGAATGTGTATTTAAATTTGTAATTTTTGCCTTGATAAAACAGAAACAGCTTCTTGGTCCTGGGACATACAACATCAATGATTTTATTGATCAGATGGCTAAAAAGCCTGGAAGTACAAGAGGAGTGTGTGAAACCAGAGAAGCCAGATTCGATACAACAAAACTGGTTTGTAACCAATGTTGTCTCCATTATACATGTACAGTAGCATGTAGCTACATGTAGCTGTATTGCTATAGAGTAATATGACAATATGGAAATCAATTTACATAAAAGAATCAGTCGGAAAAGAGCTCATCATTTTAGAAAAGGCCACACCCTTCTTGGATGGCAGGCTTAGCCATCATGGATAAGATAACCTGATTTTACCAGTTTTTACTACCGGTAGTTTTTACATGTTCCTGTTTTTGGCTGTCACAGATTGTGGCAGGCACAGCTGTCACGGATGTTTCCCCAGTTTGTTTGAATCTCATGGTTAATCATTGAGGGTTTTACCGGTTTCTCCAATTTCTCCTACATGTATGTTTGATATGTGTCTATGCATTATCTTAGTTCATTTTGGCTGTCACAGATTGTGGCAGGCTCAGCCATCATGGATAAGTTTACCAGTTTTCACAAGTTTCACCAGTTCAATTCAGATCTCATGATAAATCATCATGGATTTGACACATTTTTGTATATTATATACCATGAACTCAAGGTTGTTCAACTGTCATGGAATGTCTAGTCGTCAGAGATCTCACTTATTTGACTCACTTGTATACCAATATAGTCAGGCACTAAAACGCTAGAACGTTAGAACGCTTTAGCTATCCGTTAGGCATAACTAACTAGCCGTTAGAGCGTTAGGACAAAACGTTAGAACGCCTTAAAAGCCGTTAGCTATCCGTTAGCTATCCGTTCGTTTTTGCCTGTTTAACGGATAAGCGTTAATGTACATTTTCCCGTTCAGGGTCACAATAATAAATATTATTGACAATAAATCTAGTAAAAGAATCATGTCTGTCATGGATATCAATATGACAGCCCTCACATGTCTTACCAAATTTGACCATCACAGGTTTTACCAATGCCCTGGGTAAACAGCTGTACAATCATGCATGTTGTTAACACTGGGTCTTCCCAAAGGGGGGTTCTCATAATTGCATATTGTGGTACTGACATGCAGTTGGCTTCCCAAAGTTCCATGAGAGGGGTTTTATTTCTCCACATTCAGTAATCATCGATCATTAATTGGTTAATACAGACCAAAAAAATTTATGTTCAACCCCACAAGTAATTAGTAATCTTCTTGTCTACTTAATATTGCAGAGTCAAGTACCAGGTCCAGGGACTTATGGAAATGGAGGAATACCAAGTGCTGTTGTTGAAGAGAAAGAGAGAAAGTCAGTCAGTAATGTGGGGATGCTGGATTCTGGAAAGTCTTACAAAAGGCAGCTTCCTGAAGTGGTATTAATACATAGCCTTAAGGACTAATTAAATACTGTAGATATCCTGTGTATGAACCCCAGGGTACTTGAAGAGAAAAGTGCCCTGGGAACAAGGTTGCCATGCTTATCCTGGGGGGATAAGCATGGCAAAAAAAAAAAAAAACGGGCACCCCACAAAAATTAAAACAGGGAGGCTCCGTCTGCCTCAGGGTCCAACCAACAACCCTTTTACATGTATATTCCATTTTGACAGAAAAGGTACCCCTTTCATATACCTACTATAAAGAACACTGTTTTCCTTTTCTAAACTGCTGGAATGAAGTAAATGAACGACATTACAGTAGAGAATAAAGTATTACCAGAACAAATACATGTATGTTAACCTAAAAACCATAATTATTATTTACTCAGGTCGTGTTGCAGTGGGAGTCAAAATACAGATCTCCCTACCTTTTCATAAACCTAAACCTCTGAAATCCCTACCCCTTTATATACCTGAAGCCTTTCAGGCAGAGCCTCACCATATAGGCCATAATAGGGAGTACCTCCCCCCCCCCCCCACCCACCCCCCCCCCCCCCCCCCAGGATTCTAAGTTAAAATAAATGGGAATAGTAACAAGTTAGAATCCAGATCTAAATTCCTACATGTACATAATTACTGTTGGAACCCTTTGAAAAAAATGTTCCAATATTCCCCTTGATTCTTCTTTGCTTGATGAAAACGGATATCTTATTCTGAAAAGCACCATCGAGGATATGTAATGGGAGCGGCTGGGCGGTGGGGGGAGTCGAGGTTGATGTATTGAACAATCCAAAGGGGAATTCTGGCCCCTGTTTGTTCCATTTTGCCCAAATGTACACCAACATAACATTAGGAATACAGGCTATACAGCCTGGGTCCAGAAGCCCATGCATGTTCCTGTTTTCCAATTTGAAAATGATTATATGTGGGTGATAAAACTCTGAGGAAGCAGCAGCCCTGGCCATCGTAGTTAGACTAGTTAGAGGGCTGTACGTAAAGCTTAGTGAAGTGAGCAATAACAACGATTTTCTCGTTAAAACCTTTGTGTTTGTTTCCTCCACTAGCTTTACAAGGGAAGAATGATATCTTCTTTACCTTTTTATATCGGAAAAACCAATGGTTTCTCAGTAATTCGTGAGGCAATGAGGACGATTACAGAACAGTACAGTACCCCGCCATCTTGACACGCGGCCAGACCTGGGAAAGAGTGCAAATCAAATCCCCTCCCCTCCGAGGGCGGGGAGAGACAAACGGAAGCCTTCACCAAAAGCTTATTGATAATTTTCACTTTCTGTGCGTTTTAACAGGGAAGTCATCTTTGCCCAGGACAGTATGAAATGAAAAGCTTTACAGACGAGATGGAAGCTAGAGTCGTTAGCAAAAGAGGGCCTTATGATCTCTTCACTGGAGAAAGAAACAAGCCTATATCTGTTGGATATTTTGCTTTACCGGTAAAGGAAAATGCTCCCCCACCCCCGAGTTTTCATTCCTAGTAATGTACCTCCCCCCGGTTTTCATTCCAGATAACTTATGTTTCGAAAATCGAGGGAAACCCACCACCGTTCATGTTGTTATAAGATAATAATAAAGAAATAACTAATAGGGAAAAATTACATGAAAGTTGAATTTTTTTTAAGAAGTCTTAGCCCATCATGACGTAGATGAGTGCAGTTATCGCGACGTTTTATTTCGTAACAACGCGCGTGCTACGAAAATTGTGCATAAGCACGTCCAATTCAGAGGAAATGGAAAACGTCGGGGTGAGCCCATACGATTGCAATCTGAACTGTTTTCCATCTCCAGTTGCTTCCTTCTAATGCTGTGTTCACACTTGATGTGTGGGCACAGTGCCCGAGTACGATCCTCGCTGGGCACTAATGTAAACATACTATTTTTTTTAAGTACCCACACCAGAATTCGAGCACGGGCACCGTGCCCGGTACAAGGTCTCGACCTTGTACTCGGGCACTTTAGGGCACTTGGGCACTCGGCTTTGGTTTTCTGTGTCTAACGCGATGCTTTTTTGCCGGTGCTCAGGTACCAGTGAACCAGTGTACCAGTGAAGTGTGAACACGGCGTAAGTTGTGATACGATGCGCAACCTTATAGTTCGCTGAAGACGGTGCCAGCTTACACTTTAATTTACATTTCAGGGTGTCGCTTTATTCGGTTTGCTTAATTCTAGTTTGTGTTTACTTTACAGGCGAAGCAAAACCTTGGCCCTGGGGAGTACGACTTGAAATCATTTTTACACGAGCTTCAAGGTAGGTCATCTGGGGTTATTTGGGCCAGTTCTTGTTTCGCTTCTCCACAATAGAGTGTAACGACACAGAACAACTGCTTCCATAGCTGACTACATTGTAGCAGTCTCCGTAAATGAGAGAAGCTATTTTTCGAGCGCTTGAAAACAAAGATGAAAAAACACCTCGCCGAGGAACATTTCTTGTTTGTGATGATAGTGCTCGTTTAGCTTTTACTGAAACGGCGCTTCAGTAAATTGTGCCTCATTTTTACAACAAAAGAAGATGTGCGAGCGCGGAAAAGCTTGCGCAGGGCAACCACGGTTGCTTTCCGTTTCGGCTTCCTATTGGTTGAGAAAAGAGCAAGTGCTCTCTGATTGGTTATTCAGGTGGCACTAATGGCCAACCAAAACTAACTCTTACTTTGAATTGTTTTCCACAGACAAACATAAAAAGCACCATGGAGCCTTTTTGAAGGTGCAACGTTTCCCGCCATATCCAACCAATAGGATTTATTGTTCCACGCTGAGTCAGTATCCTAGAGATCCGGTAAGCTGATATTACTTTACTGAGATCTAATTGGTCACAGGCCGTTCAAGCTCATTATAAAAAAAAACGCGAACGTGACTCTTATTCTGGATCGGAAATTCGATTTACATGTACAAGTTTGTATGAGAACGCAGCTTCTAATCATGTCTAATATTTCTTTTTTCTCTTCGACAGAGTGATCCAGGACCCGGCAGCTATACTCCCCAGCACCTCACCAAACCCGAGGCCTCTGTGAGACCACCGTTTGGGTCAACCGCTGAACGCTTTGACCGTCATGCTAGGAGGTTTTTCCTTGGAAGCACCGTAAGTCGTTGCATGTGTTTTCTGCGCATAAATTATGCAGCGCACTGCCCTGAGAAAGGCGCTGTTGTACCTGGGCTTTGGGGGAAGTTAACTCAATAGCTGAGCGGAAGGTGCCTTTGGCTACTACCTTCTGCGTGAGATCTTTTTATAATAAGAGGACCAAAGCATCATCAAGGAGCTGGGTGTTTAACTGTCTGAAAGGGATGAGGGTTGTCCACTCGCATCGTATCGATCCGTTAAATGCAACCTACGATCGGCACCTTGCCCTCTTTAAATTTCACTTTTCGGTCCTTAAAGAGATGTTGACGATCCGTATAACTAATTAAAGACACTTAGGGTATTTTCACTCTTCATCCAGAAGAGAGGGCAGAATTAATGAATTAGTCTGTCGATCTGAAGGGTATGTCGTATGGTAAGATGCTTAAAGAACGAGGCATCGAGTGTCTGTCAGTCGTACTTGAATTGCTTATTACGCTTGTGTTTGAGCTTTGGTGCATCACACTGGTAAAAATAACGATATGCACGTTAGACACGTTACGCATCGCCTTGATTTAATTGTTCTAAGATCGACTGAACTTAGCGAAACTCTTTTCATTGGCAGAATCCTGTTGGTCCTGGACGATACGATGTCGATCGCTACGACAAAGCACAGCATGCCAATGGTCACAGGGGTGCCTTTGTTTCCAAGACGAAACGATATGACCTCATACGGGACAAATACTTAACGTAAGTCGGCCCTTCAAATGATAGTGTTGTTAACAGCATGCACTCATTTTTTGTTGTGTTGGGCACTTGAAACATGCCCCGTGGTGGGGAGGGTACCCATATGAGAAGGCTCCGCACAAATGGGGTACCTTTTCTAACCTGTAGGTAGGGATTTCACGGGTTGACGTATGCAAAACGGTAGAGAAAACTGTTACAAGGGTATTTTAAAAGGCCTTTCAAAATATCTCAAACAGACCCACCGAACGGTAGATTCATTGAAGTGTTTTTTAAAACCCTTAAAAGGGGATATTTAAATGAAGAATTACAAAAAGAGATGCGGTAACCGTTCTGTTGGTATGTGAAAGGGCTGGTATTTTCTATCAGAGGTATACCAAAGGATTACCTTTTCTGTCAAGAATGGTATATATAGGGTTTGGACCTCAGGGCGGAACCTCTCCGTATAAAACACTTATAGTACCCCCCATGCATGCACATGACATACCTCATGAAGCTACAACTCCCCGTGTCGCAGGGCATTGTTGTCGAGGAAATCTCGTAGCAATAGAGAGATCAAGCAAATAAATCCCTCAGAAAAATAGGGAAATAAATCACACATTCACGACCAACACGAACCTACTAATTTCCGCGTACAAACGGCAGACGGAAGAAGTGGTATTTTTGCCGTTTGCGGGAGAAACAAACGTCATGCTTAACCTCTCTATTAACAAGAATCGTGTAACCTCAAATCTTTTTTGTTTATCTTTTTACAGGGAACGAATCAAACCTCGAGAAGTGGACAAAGTTTTCATGGTCCCCATTGACGCACAGTGAGCAAACAAGTGTGCCAGTAAATGAAATTCTAACACCGAATATCTAACGAAATGACAAAATTAAAAGAAAGGATCTTTTAGTGAGATACTTCACGTGAAAAACGAGTTTAATTTGTATGTTTGGAAGCACAATTTGTATTTCAGTCAGAATAACAGTGTCTGCAAGTTCAAGTTTCAACGGTGATCGATCGCCAGTTTTTTTCTGTAATTGTTGCATTTGCGAGGTTATATCTCGCATTTGATCCAGCTAAAAGCTGTACTGCATATTTTCTTCTTAACTTTTTATCCCTCCGTTCAAGATTTTATCATCAAAAAATAGAGTTTATCTATGATCTTGACTCAAAGCTTTATTTTCCTCCTCAGAAATGAAAGTTGTCAGATCCGAGACATCTAAACAAAACAAATATTTTTTATGTTATTGAAAAATGTGGTGCCTTAATTCTTCATGGATAGTCTTTAATAAAATATTTTATTTCCAATCGAAAGGGGAAAATCTGACACAAAAATTTCAAGATGCAAACAGGGATGGCATCAAGACAATTATTTTGTATAGTTTCCGGCTTGGAGCGGTTTTTTAATAATAAATGCACCAAATTGTAAACGAAGCAACACGCTTCCTCTGTGATGAATAAAGTATTTTTTCTTTACAATTATGTTAGGTTTATTTTTGTGTTCAAACGGCCCGAAGAGCAAAACCCACCGGCGTATAAAACGTTACTAGTTTTAAAAAGCCATTTTCAAGGTTAGGTCATGTGATATGATACAAACCGAAAAACTAGTCGTGTTGTTTCTGTCTTGCACTCAACTTCCTGAATATTTCAGGTAGGGATGATAGGCTGGGGGGGGGGGGGGGAGGCAAAGGGGGGCAGGAATATGAGAGAATGTACATTAGACATTGATCAGTCCTTTTTCAAAGCTCAGGGACAAAAGCGCGTTATTTTGAATTATCAGCGAACAAGGAGAGAAGCAATCAGATTCGCGGATTTCCAGTAGAACACAGATGAGTTTCTACGTATTAACAATTAGCATAACCCAGTGACCGACAATGTATTAGGCGAACTCGCAATCTGATTGGCTACACAGAAACCTGCTATTGATCAATGAGCAGGCTCACCCTTGGGTCACACGCGCGAGTGATCTGCGAGCGAAGCGATCTGGCGGAGAAGAGTCTGGCGTGGAATCGCGCGTGTGACCCAAAGGTGAGCCTGGCAGCCTGCTCGCCTGCTAATAAAATGGTAGGTTTTGGACTGCATTCCTTTAGAGTTTCTACTAAAACAATTACACCACTCGCCCTCGTTTTCTATGAGTGATATTCGACTCGTCTGCGGCTCGTTGACTTTTCACTCATATAAAACTAAAAATGTCCCAGCTGTCTCGCATGAATAAGAAACTATAAAGCTTTGAGCAAATGTAAATTTTTTACTTCTGTTTAATTGTTGCTCGGTTAATACTTATTTATGCATGTAAGCGGTCTCCAGGAATTCATTAATCCACCCACGTTGGTGAACCAGCCGCGGCCAGAAGAAATTGTTGCTCTCCGGACGGTACGTAAGTACATAAAACTTATAAATGTTACCAATTAATAAATGCAAGGGTGTTAATTCATTTATTTCACTAGAGTATTGCAAGACGCTTCATGAAATGGGTGTGCGCGCATAAATAATTACCCTGCAGGCCTAAAGCATAACAAAACAGCATTTTGTATCTAGCTGCGGGGGATGCAACCGGCATTCTAACTGCCAGAATTTTGCGGTCTCTGGGCTAATATGAGTCAAGAAAAATCAGTCGAAAGTTTGACAGAATGCCAAACCTTGATGTGCTACTTCATTTTCTTGCCGAACGGTCTGACTCGAAAATTTCAATCACACCAGAAATATCCCGCCTTATTTAGTCAATAAAATGGTATGAGCTAGCAGTGATTTGACAAGTTGTCATTTAGGGTTGGTCCAGGCAGTTTTAATCATAAACATAGTAAAAGTATCAGTCTCCAAAAACGATCTTCACAAACTCATTACTAATCGTATGTCTGCGGCGGACTGTCAGCATATACGGTTCAGTTGACGTTTTTGCAGTCAGCTGTGACCGGCAAATGCTTGCAGTAATGCTCGAGGAAAGGTATTAAAAGGATTAAGCAGTAGGGAGTGAATAATTCTGATTCTGTAGACTAAAATGTGTTAATATAATTTCGCTTCAGCCGGAGTTCTGAAATCAAACGAGATCGTGATAAGCCAACTATTCAGTCGTGTTCATTCACGCGCCAGTATTTCAAAGTACTGATCAAAAATAAAGGGCGTTTATTTAATATTTATCGCTCTTTCGCTTCAAAGGCTTTTTTGTTATTTCTCCTATTGTTTTATTCACTCGAGCAGTGGTCATAACCACGTACAACAGGCATAGTTCATACTTACAACTTAATTCATCTGTTTTGATTTTGTTATAAATTTAAATTGTTGTTCTTCTCTCTTGTTTTAATCAGCTTGCAAAAAAGCTGTCATATTTTCCTAATCACAGCCATTGACTCTCAAAACTTATAATTATTGCATTAATTAAGTCACACACTGGCATAAGGACGGTGCCTTCTTAATGCGCGTACACGTTCCGCGCGTCAACTTTCATTTGATTGGCCAAATTCAAAGTCAGCGTTCCACGGACTTCTGGTCATTCTGCGCAGACTCGGAGGTTATTCCGACCTGATCTGATTGGCTAAAAAAATCAGAACCGGCCAGAACTCGTTATTTTTTGTGCTGACCAAATGGATCGCAATCACTGGGGAAGTGAATAGGACCATCATTTACTTGCCTTCTTTGACCATTTTTTTTACAGAACATCTAACATGCCTGGTTTCAAAGAAAACGTTTGTGCCCGTTGTTGCATCGCGTTCGGGCGCAAATTGCGTCAAGATGTCCTTCTGGTCTTGATGATGATTGGTGTTGTAGTCGGGTTTATTATTGGCGTGTCTGTCAATGGCTCTGTCAATAGAATCGAAAACCCAGAAGAGAGGAAGACCACACTAATACTCATAGGATTTCCAGGCGAGCTTTTCATCAACATGCTCAAGATGTTGGTGCTTCCTTTGATTGTTGCAAGCCTTGTTTGCGCTCTCGCTGGGATCGACGCGAAAGCCAGTGGACGAATCGGCAGACGAGCTGTGATTTACTATCTATGTACAACTGTCGTGGCTGTTATTTTGGGCATTCTGGTGGTCACTATTATCCGGCCTGGTAGTCAAGCTAAACCGTCTGAACAGAAAGAGATCACTCCGTATCGACCGTTAGATGCGTTCTTGGATCTGATAAGGTAAGTTTAATAGCGCTTCTTTATGGTTTAACTTGTCTCTCTAGTTTTTGGGATACCCCTAGCTGGTTATGCCAGTTTCAGTTGACCTGTTTGCCAAGAGTTGAATTTTCTCTTTCGTCATCTGACCGGTTTTTGCAGTTCAGGTTTTTTAGAGTATACCTAAATAGGCTTGAATATAAAGCTAGGCAGTTTTTGTTCAAGTCTATTTTTAAACCTCATTATCGATATTTTTAATATACATCTACATGGCATGAAGTTATACAAGTGTCCACAATTATACTACCCCTGAATACTTACACAATAGAGTGTTATAAGGATCTCAGGTCTTCAAATCTCTTACTTATTGGAATAAACCTTTTTAGCTTCGTGTGTAAATTCAGGTGCTCATTTCTGATTGAGTGCTGTTTTCTATAGAGTATTGTTCCCATCTAAAAATTCTTGACTCATTTCTACCCGGATATGTTTAAATTTTAAAGAAATAATTCTCTTCGGAAACAGATGTGACATGGTCCGTCTATTGCGATATATGATACAGAATTCAACTTGAAAGCTCTTTCCTTATCTTATACGAAATGTTGCGATATACAGGATACTAAATTCAGTAAAAGCTTTTCCCTATCGTTTCTCAAACTGACCCGGCGATCTACCGAGATAAAGGATACAGGACAGAATTTTTAAATTCTGTATCCTTTATCGCGGTAGATAAAAAAATAAAATAAAAGCTCCTTCTTTATCTCAAATCTAAACTGAGCCGATCATGAGTTGAGAGAAATGATACTGTATCGAATTCAGTTAAAAGCTTTTCGGTTCTTAATACATAAATAAACTGTGCCGATCTATTGCGAGTATATCGGCTCCATTAAAATGTGTGACTGTTTTCGGTCTCGGAGAATTTTTTTGCTAACATTTGTCACCTAAAAAAGAATACAATAAAACCGCTATTAAGCGGCCACCATCCGGGAAATGGCAATTGGCCGCTCAATAGAGGTTGGCCGCTTAAGGTGGGGGTATACGTGAATTTGAGTAAAATTTTAAGAGGTTTAAAGAGGGAATAGAATAAAGAAAATAATTTTTGGAACACCACAAGACAGTTGACCCCAACGCAAGAGCACCCCAGGTTGTCAGGGGACTGTTTGGGTGTCCATCTACTAATTTTTAACTTCAATTTCTAATTTTCAAATCACATTAAATCTTTAATATTTCTTATTTCTCCAAATTTTACTAATCCTTTGAGAAAAACTTTCTCTACCCAAACATCCCCAAAAATCACCCAAAAATTTACAAAACACCACTAAACATAGCTTTTTGAGATGAGCTAAGGGTTTTGGGAATGCTTGAAACGGCAGCGAGATATTCGCATTAAACACAAGTTAAGCGGCAGAAAAACAGGCTTGAGGTGTACCCCCGCCTTAATAGGGGTTCGTCAGAAATTAATATAACATCGTATTATACTGACACTAGTTTCGGGACTTAAGTAACTGGCCGCTTAATAGGGGGTGGCCTTTTTAATAGGTGACCGCTTAATAGGGATTCGACTGTACTTCTCTAACACGGTTTTGGCTTTCATGTAGGAGCTGTTTCCCAGACAACATTGTGGAAGCAACATTTCGCCAGGTTTGTAAACAAGAGTAGTAGTGTTTGTTTTGCCTGTTTGTGTCAGAAACAGTATACAGCAGAACGTGATTATAACTTACAAGAAGAGTAAGAGCGTACTTTTAACCAATCAAAATCATATACAGCCAATCATAACTAAAGTTGTCCAAGCAAACGGTTAATTAAATAAAAGACATATTCTCTCGAAAAAACAGTGATCCCATTTTTAACAATCTTGACTCAAGAGGGGCCAGTAGCAGATATAAAGGCGACCCCCTTACCTTTTTATGTGTGAGATGATTATTAACATATTTGCACTCCTCCCCCCCCCCCCCCACCCCCTCCCTTGTTGGAAAATGACAGAACGACACTTTCACTCCATTCCGCTCTCGTCCTTCCCTTTTCAAGTAAGAAAAGGGATAGTCCGGCTTTACTTTTGGGCGCACCCTTTAAAGCCGGGACCACTTCGCCATTGGAAGCGATCATTTACTAATCCATTCAGTCAAGAGAAAATGAGTTTTGACACTGATATAATTATTTCCAGAAAAGAACGAAATACGATGAAGTCGAGTACGATGAGTCTAAAGCTAAAGATGGAGGCGGTTCGTATAATGTCACCGTGGATGTCAGAAGTCTTAACGCTTCTCAGCTAGCAGCTATGAAAATATTCAACAATGGGACTCACAATTTGACAACGGTGCACAAAGTTCCCACCGCAGATGCCCCGACAGTTTTAGTACCGGCGGGGATGATGATAGACCCTAAGGGTACACTGAATGTCATAGGCCTGGTTGTATTTTCTGTGGTGTTTGGAATTTTCCTGGGAAATCTGCGTGAGAGGGGAGCGGTGATGAAGTCTTTCTTCGATGCATTGAATGAGATCGTTATGAAGATGATTAAACTTGTGATGTGGTGAGTTTTAGCCTGGATAGCAGTCGAGTCCTTTCCAAGTGTGAACGTACGAGCGAGCGAAATTCTCCACATTTTTTGCTCCCCTAAGCCCCATCTTTCTTTTGCTACCCCATCTTTCGCTCGCTCCGTGCGCTTGGAAAGAAATCGCCTCCCACGCGTGCTAGGTGAGTTTATTCCAACCGATTATTTAAAGGTGTTAATCCCTTTGACTTACACAGCAGCGCGAAGCTGTATAATCAGTTGAGAGAGCACCCACTGTATTAGTTAATCGTTGTCCAATCAGAAAAGAGCACTTCATTGCGTCATGAGTATACGTCATGTTGCTTAGCAACCTTTTAAACAACCTCTTCTTGGCGGGGATTCATGAACAGTCGATGCTCAGAGACAGATTTTGATCGAACGAGGATCGATTCCGTACGAAACCGATGTAAGTTGACATTTTGAGTGTTAATTAGCTCTCCATCATGTCAGAGCAAATCTCAGTTTATCAAACTTCGACTCTTTTAGGAGTCCTTAGGTTGTAGAGTTCTTGGGTTGTCGCCGGGTGATAATTCTTCAATCACAGATCAACATCCCATCTTGGGTGAGCAACTACCAAGCTACAGAATTAACCCTGATCTATCAATTATGACCACAATTATTATGGTTGGTGTATATCATCGTGCACGGTATTCTTTTGTGCCTCTCTCCACCCAGATGCATGGTGTACAATGGGTAGCTTTAAGCAGCATCATCAAGTGACATATTCTGATGATTTACCATTCATTTTCAGGTTCTCTCCTATCGGAATCTGCAGTCTAATCGCTGCCAAAATCGCCTCAGTGGACAATATCCTGGAATCGTTTCGCCTGCTTGGCATGTACACGCTGACCGTAATCTGCGGGCTCGGCATCCACCTCTTTGTCGTTCTTCCATTCATTTACTTCATAGTGCTGCGTGCAAATCCGTTCAAGTTTATGGCGCGAATGAGTGGAGCTATCGTCACAATGATTGGCACCGCATCAAGGTAGTTGTTTTATTTGATTGAGTCGTAGTTACTTTCCGCGTTAACAAGGTATCTGTCTGTATTGCGGGGCTCTCGACTTTTTTGCTTGAGTGACCAAAAGTGTCTTTCGCGAGCGCTTATTCCTTTGCGTTCCATGTGGAGCGTGAAAAGATGGTAGAACTGGTACAGTAGAGGTTACCAAGCGAGGCGTGGTAGCCAAGTCAGAGTTTCTCAACCCTTGTACGAGGCGAGTTGGTGTGCATTAAGTTCTAGCATTTAGCGGGTTCGTCCACTACCTTTTACGCATGCATTATTAACTTGTGAACGAAGATAAAAAAGCCAGTGCGACATGTTATGAAATGGGGACCCGGTGTTGACACATATCAGTAATTTTTTTTTCCAATTTTATGGAAAGAGAGCTACTCCTTTTCTCTTTCTTGAGTTTCATCTAACTGAACAGTAACCAATGGACGATCGACTCGAGTTCAGTTCAGGAAGTTGCATTGGAAAACAAACCACAACCAAAAGCTTTTACTAAAAAGATTTTCTGTTTTAGTCCAAGTTGATCTTTTCATGCATGCGAGCCTGATGTGAACCTGTCTACTAAGTCCTTTTAATACCGCCACTCTTTGTACAGGGCCGTAGGCAGCGGGGGTGCGATGGGTGAGTCCGCACCCCCACACGCGCCCACGCGCCGCAAAGTTCCGCTTAATCTGAGAGGGAGGGTTAAAATGACTCTCGGAATGCAGGAAAGTGAACTTTAACAACTTGATTTTTCAAAATTTCTCAAGGATTCCCCACCCCCTCCCCCCCCCCCCCCCCGATTTCCCCCTTGACGCTCATGCTTCTGGTGCTCACACCCACCCAAGCAAATCCTGTCTACGGCCCTGTTGTACAACTATGACTGTGACAAAGTTATTTTTTCCAAAACGAAACTCACAAATTGTATTTTCTATCTAGTGCTGCGACATTGCCAACGACTATGAGATGCGTGGAAGAAAACAACAAAGTCGACATGAGAATCAGTCGCTTTATTTTGCCCCTCGGTGCTGTGTTGAACATGGACGGGACGGCCTTGTATGAAGCTGTATCAGCGCTTTTCATCGCACAAGCCAGCGGCATCAAGCTTACCATACCAGAGATAATCGTAACAAGGCAAATAATGGACGGTCAGGAGGCTGAGGGAGGGAGAGGGAGAAGGGCAGGGGAGCGGGAGAGCGGGATAGGAGAAGTAATGGTAAGAGAACTGAACTTCAAATCTGATCTACTGAAGTTTAGGATTAGTTCCAGGGGAAGTAGCAATATCGGAGTAGAAATATTCCGACTATCTTTATGCTCCAAAAAAGGGGGTCAAACGGCGACCTCTTAAGTACTAGGCATCCAAAATGCTTAACTATAAAAACAGACAGCCCAAGCTCACGGTATGAAAAATTCATGTAACGTACGCGAACGTGTCTCTTGCCTTTAACGAGGCTCACAATGGTTTCCAGCACTTTTGTAGTCTTTAAACTTTAATGGGTGAGCACTACAAATCATTATCAGTTGCTGCTACAATAGTGATATCAAAAAAGTGTCCAATCATTGCTGAACAAGTTGTAGCCATTTTCATGACGTCAGTGGTTACCATAGCAACAGTTTAACATGCTAAAAACACCCTTAATTTTGCCTTTAAGTGCTTTTATCTTAAAAATGAGCACGGTGATCCCCATTTTTTATTATTGAATAATGATTAACATGTTAAGATGCAACTTTTTGCAAAGTTAAAAAAATTCTATCTAGCGGTTTTAGAGCCACCTTAAATTTTGTGGAAATTTAAGGTGGCCACAGTTGCCACTTAAGTCTTTGTTGCAACTGTTTGTTGTTATTTATTTATTTTTTATTTTTAGCTTAACGTCAACAGCAGTCTCGGTTGGTGCAGCTGGTATTCCTCAGGCGGGCTTGGTTACCATGGTGATAGTGTTGCAAGCTGTAGGATTACCAACGGATTACATCGCCTTGCTATTCTCTGTCGATGTCCTGCTGTGAGTATCGTAAATAACGAAGATTCTGGAGCGACCAGAACTAGCTCTTCGCTCGCACGGAAACGCTTGCTACGCAGGTTACCGGAAGAGGCTGACGCCAATTCCGGGTTACGCCTCCCCCATAATTTCTGAAAGACGCTTGTAAGAAAAGCTATAAAAAAGAGGTGCGGTGGGGGAGGAAGAAAAGGGATTGGACGGGAGCACAAGATTAAAAAATCTGGGAAAAGAGGCACCTGGGAGCAAGAAAAACGAAGGAAAATGCAATTAAGATAAAATTTCACGGTTTGGCAGAATACTTTGGCGTAAAGTAATTGAAATAATTCACATTTGAACTGCGGATAGTTGTAAAGTAAACAGATGTTCCTCGCAGTGAAACTGCAATTAAAGAAATTGCAAAGAAAGAAGCTGAAAAAAAAAAATTCAGGGCTTCAACGGGATTTGAACCTGTGACCTCCGCGATACCACACATTGGGACCAAGAATGCTTTTCGCCCGATTCTCTAAATGGAGACGAAAAGTTCAATAGAGTTGAAAATAATTAGCACACGATCTATACTATCATCTCCCTATTCTATTTTAGGGATCGTTTACGTGGCATAGTTAACATCATGGGCGACTCCTTTGGCGCCGCGATCGTTGAGCACCTGTCACGTGACGACCTTCTTCAGGTGGATTTTGAGTCACGTGACCCTCATAGCGAGCAGCCCCTGTACCCCTTGGCTACCAGGTACACCCCAAAGCGTGAAGATTACGGTGGAGTGCCAATACGATCCATGGATGACGACAACGCGAACAAAATGTTACTGGATAAAGACAAACTGCTGGATGAGAATTCAAGCAACGACAAACCGAAGCTTACTGAAACTACCTTTTAGGATTCAGGCCAAACCGGCCGGTAATAACGTTCTGATCTAAGATAAAAGTCAAAATAGGTGGGATATCGTGAAACTGCAATGTTTCGACCGTGTTGTCAAGTACAAGGTGCTTATTTTATTTTGGGAGCACAAGGCAGGGGGTCTATCAGTGACAGGACGTAAATTTTAAACGACGCGTCGCTTATTGCTCTTTTTTTATATAAGGATCCCAGTGTATTAAATAAAAGAGAAAGAGATCTTTTGTTTGAAGGAGTTGTGCACTTGCATGAAAATAACTTTCAATACACTTAAAGACCAGTACTTTTGAAATGTCGAAATGATGAGAGCAGGTTCAAAAGGAAGATAAACCACCCGAAAAACGAGTTGAAAAATTAAACTACGATTATATTTTTGGATCTTATCTCCGAGCGAACTTTTCGTCTCGGGTTTTCGTTGCAATCAGTGGATCAGAAAAGTTTTCATTTGAACTTTTTTTTAGCGATGTGTGTCATGAAAAAACTGTTAATATTGTTGCCTGGTAGTTTTTGGGGTCTAAAATTCCAGGCTTGTGTATTTTTTGGGTTTGCAATATGAAGCTCCGTCGAGACAGAATGCCAATTTTTGATACCCTGTCTAAGACATTTGTGGTAGCATAACCAATCGGGCATTAAGCTTGGTATCAATACCGAAGTCAATGGAAGTCAACACTAAGGAAGAACTTGTAAAAATTCAGCTTGTGGCAAAGTTCCTATAAAATAAACATATTTGCTTATCCTGTTTAAGGCGTTGGTCCATGTAAAGATACCCCGTTTAAGACAAAAAGGGGCGAAATAGATACCCCGTTCAAGACAAAAATCCTGAAAACCATACCCTGTTGGGCCGCACGTCCCCGTTAAGCCCTTATAAGGGAGTGCCTCCCCCCCCCCCCCCCCGGGGGCGGAGTGGAACTATAACTGCAAGCAAATCGAGAAATGAACACCGACGACCAGTGACACAGCAGCCACCTCTCCTCAAGACCTACTACAACTTCAGACCATTTTTTGCTACCGACATCTAGAACGTAGTATATCCATTTTGTGACGCTATACGCAAAGCTAGGGAGGTGTACCATATCGATAGGGGTCAAACGCTTGAACCCAAGGTCATCAACAAGCGTGACAGGAACTGTTCGTTTAAAACGATTTATGCATGTAATCTTTTGCATCCGCGTATCTCATTCCCTGACGAAATATCGGAAATTAACAAGTCTATCAGCCTTACCTGAGTAGAAAAGCCTCGATACTCAGGTTACTATCAGCCAAACCGCACACCTTACTTTTTTCAGATGTTTATTCATTACAATTTGCTGACTAGATCCAGCAGCTGTTAAGTACCCCCTGCAGACGTCACGTGAACAGAAGGACGCACTCCAGTTTTGCCGTGTTTTTCGCGTGTTTGGCTTCCTTTGCGATTGCAAACGCCGACTTAATTTCAACTCTCTGTTGGACAGGATTCAAAAGAAGTTGGCGGAAGATCTTGACAGTCTCAATTTCATTGTAAGTTTTGACATATCTCATTTTAATTTTTAATCCAGGAAGAGATCATATATGAATACACACTTTAGTCTTTCATCTTGATCTGAACTCAAGACGAATTTCCATCGAAACTTAGGAGTGAATTTGCGTCTGGAGCTGGGGAAGATATTGCAAATAGTATCTCGTACAATCGAGCTTGATAAGTCTGAATATGTCTGAGCTTTCCTTCTATTCCGAGTAATGTTTCGAGTCATTAAATTACCCGAATCATAAACTTAGTTATAGATCTGTATATTCGCTGATTTCTACCTGCGGCCGTGAAAGATAAACACGATCACTAGCAGTAGCAGTAGAATTTGTATGTAGTTCGGCTGAATCGTCGACACCGCATCTCTCTTTAGAAGGGGTGGTGAATGGTCCTTCAAACAATGCGCGTCTCGCAAAAATTAAGCCAAATTCCAGGGGTCACGTCGTCTCGTTTTTTTATGGAGGGCCTTCTCGGAGTCTCGATTTCTTTTTCAATGCTAAGGAAGTCTCGGGCTCGTAGAAAATGGATCAGTCTCGCCGTCTCGCAAAGTCTCGCATTTACCATTCGACACCCCTTTTAGAATTTGCAGAAAGAATTCTGTGGAAAATACGAGGCCTTCCGGTTTTAAAAAGCGAAACTGAAACTACGCGGCTGAAATGGAAGTGTGAGGGGCAGGAATTTCTCGACATCGACAAGTGACGTGATTGCTGCTAAAACAAACTGCGAAATTAGCGACACATTTAATGTGTTTAAAAACGTTGAAAAATGACAGAGACATGACTGTGCATTTACCAATAGCCACTCACGTCAGAAAAAGTTTGCAAGTATCTCGCATGAATCGAAAGTGACTCAGTGCAGGAAATGACATTTCTTAAAGTTCAAATTTTCAAAATTACCCTAGCGGGGCACCCTTGTTCCTGAGGGTTTCTCTTTCTTTAATCCGTGAAGCGGCGTGAACGAGAAGAAAGAAGAAAGAAAGGCAATGGAACAGCGTAAGGACGGTGGACTCGAGGAAGCACAGGGTAAAATCTAGCCAAGACGCCGAGTCTCTTGTTTGAAAATCCGAGAGCGGAATTTTCGAACCCAAGACTTAGCCGGAACCTGCATAATTAGCAGAGGCCGGCTTTATTGACCTATTGTTGTTGATTCTGTAACGAACTGTTCAACTTCAAAGATTTGCAGTATATAAACAGTAGTCTCAATTTGGCGCGAAAATATGCACCGATATTTGATCGCAGACATTATCTGTTCCAAGAAGCGAACAGTTTTCCGAGAGCGAAGCTCGAGGAAAACTTCGAGTAAGCTTCGAGAAACAGATAATGTCCAAGGACAAATATCGGTGCATATTTTCGCCCAAATGGAGACTATTGTGTTTATTAACCTTCAAATGTCTTTATACAAGGCCGCATTTTGGGAGACCTTTTTTCGAAGGTTTTAAACGACAAAGTAATTCCTTAGGCGTTCAAAATATTGCTAGTCTATTTAAAATGTTTAGCTCTATTCATTTTAACAATCTACTCGGGTTGAAACTTAACCTGCGGAAGTAACTGATATTCCCCAGGCTGCATCACGTGACGTGTTTAGACCAATCGCGCGCGAAAAAATATTTGATGGATTATAATGTCTGATAAAAAGAAATCTCTTTTGCCTTCGTGAGATTGCGAAATGTTGACCGTTTTAAATGTTTGGTATTGCTCTGTCGTTTTAGCCAATCAGCTCCTGTTTATTCAAGGTGTAACGAAGCGATCTGGTCCCCGAAAGAACAGTCTCAAACTATAGTCTGGCCTTATTCGAGTCCGATCAGTTCGCGGATGGGATTCTTTTGAATTAGCTGAATTATCAAATTAGGTCGTAAATTTGCCGATTAACTATGATCTGTACCACTAGCCGGGGCAATTTTATCCAATATACACCTTAAATCACTGCCTATGCCCTCTCCAGAAAGCAAAAAAGTGCTCCACAAAACGTCCTCTGGCGACACAACGAATACAACGTGAAGTAAATAATTGGTTTTCACCTCGACTTCAAACGTCTTTAATGAACTGAAAACTTGTTCGTACATTTATATTTGGTAGTGCATTCAATAAATTTACGTAAAAGCAAGTATAAATTATTTTTCACCTTTTCTCTTGACTTACTATCAAGGGATGGGAGCCAATTTAAAGACTGAAGTTCAAAAAGGGGGACTTACTTTGTTAGAGGTCGGGCAAAACCAAAATTTAAGGCCAGGGGCTTATTTCGGATCCTAGTGTTGGAGGGTTTTCTGTGTGTCATATTTGAGGCCTACGTTTTGGAGAGAAGGTTAGTGTTTTTCTAAATCTTGTGATATATCATTTCATGTTTTAAATTACGGCTTATTCACAATTTTTCGCAGGGAGCAAGCAAAATGAGTGGACGTAAGAGGCCGCGTAAGAGTGCACCTCCGCGTAAGGTACATTGTTTTATTAGTGGCAATGATGATTTAAAATAATTTCACATTTTTAATTACTGCTTGTTTGCATTTTTCCGTAGGGAGCAAGCAACAAAAGGAGTGGACATAAGAGGCCGCGTAAGAGTGGACCACAGCGAAAGGTACATTGTTGATTAAGATAAAATTCTTGTTGTGAAATATTTTGTCCAGAAATAGTGTCACGTTCTGTCTTCTCGACTACGAAAGATAAAATATTGTTATTCTTTTAATTTGTCTAAAAGGGTTTTGTAGCCAATCAGCTTTCGTTTTATTAAGGTGTGGCGCAAAGATATCTGTATTGCATGTCGATTGTTTTAACTTGATTGTGTTTATACTGTACACGAGGGTAGATTTGCCAAAGGAACTCTAAACTTTGAGGATTAAACAGCTAAGATTCAAGTTAAGTGACAGTGTAGAGTAAGACAGTACCTCTCTGGAACGTCTATTTTCATTCGTCTACTGTGAACACTACCTCTGTTGTTTTGCAGGGCTAGGGGCAGTGTTATGACCTGTTCTCTATTGCTTTAAGAACCAATGAAGTAACTCGTTCCGAGAGGTGGTCGGCGACCCACAGTATGACGTGGGATACTAACTTAATTGTTCCTCACAACCGCCTTTTTTACCGTAACAGAGTTTTGTTCGTTGCCACGATGCTACATTTCCCTAAACCTTGCTAAAAAATACTTAACTACGCTTAGGGAAGATTTTGATGAAGATTCCATGCTAATCACAAAATTCCGCTAACATGCAAATTGATGACGTCACAACTGGTTCAGTAACTGCTCCTCCGAATTCCGGACTGTTATATTGAGGATGAAATTACTGATTGTTTACATTTTTTTCGTAGGGTGCAAGTAAACTGAGTGGTCCACCCAAGCTCAATGACAAAATCAAAATTCCGCAGCATAGTGATCTTCCAAAAAAGTCGCTACCACTTCCTAGTGTCGATAATGACGTGGACTTTGTACTACTGACAGTCAAAGACTGTGAGTTTAAAGCTTGTTATTCCTACCTTCAAAATCCGTTAAGATACTATAGAAAAAGTCTTGGATATTTGTATATTGGTAAAATGGGAGAGGACGATGAAGACGAGAAATTGAGAGTTGCTCTGATGAAATGCGACATGGGTTCCGGCGTTGGTGGATCGGCAATGGCTGTGAAAAATGCCGTCACCGCTTTGAGGCCCAAGGGAGTATTCTGTGTGGGCTATTGCGGTGGCATGAACGCCGAAAAAGCCAAGTTGGGAGATGTAGTGGTGTCGTCCAAGTTAATCGCCTATGAACCCGGCAAGGTTACGAAAGATGGTATCCAGCATCGGGGGACAATTGTTCCCTTGAATAAAAACCTAAACGACATCGTGAGACATGCGGCTGACGGCTGGAAAGCACCAGTGAAAAACAGCAAAGAAGCAGGAAAAGTAGTTAATGGCTGGATGCTGAGCGGCGCCAAGGTGTTAAATGATGAAAAAGAACGAAAAAGACTGCTTGACCAGTATCCTGAAGCGATAGCAATTGAAATGGAGGGCGAAGGTAAGCAGCTATCTTTTTACTTACATCCATAAGCAATTCAATAAGAAGTTAAACTCCCAGTCTATCCTGTTATCCCAGTCTGTCCAGTTTGCAAGTCGTCGCCTATCACTGCGTACCCTTCACACTTCACATTTTTGCACATAAAATTTGTGAGTAAAGCGAAACTTGGTGCGAAAAGGACAAACATTCTTATTTACGCTACCTCTATAAAACGGACACCCTTCCCTATACCTTTAATCTGATGTCCATATTAAAGAGGTTCGACTGCAGGATAACCTACAGAAATATAATAATAAATATAAATAATTCCTTTTTAACATGCATAAATCTACCAATGCTAGCCATCTGCATTTTGATGCTTTCGTTGGTCAATCTGTTTGGTTAGCAGCACCCCGGCTCCAAAGGGATCCCGCGGTCTTAAACGTAAAGGGTCCCAGTAGTCCGAAACAAAAATAAGAGCTTCAGTGTTCCACTGAATTGCTTCAGAGTTCCAAGGCAAGAAATTCAACATTTTTGTCCAGATAGACAGATGGATAGAAACTTTATTGAAGTGTCAAAAGCTTATAGCCTGAGCCCAGGGTCCAAGAAATGCTTAGGGTCTGCATGGGCTCCACTGCCGAAAAAAACGTAAGGGCTTAAGAGCTTCAGTGGCTTTCCCGCTTTCGGGCCATTGTAAATTATAATCTTTTTCTGTTTCAGGTGTTTATACGGCCGCTCACGATCTGAAAATAGAGTGGGTCGTTGTAAAAGGAATATCGGATTATGCAGATGGTACCAAAGCTGATACCAAGAACTGGAGACCCTATGCAAGCGTCATGGCAGCTTCTGTGGTTGCTCATATTTTAAGCAACTCCTTCATCTTCAAAGACTGGCCCCACTGTGGAGGTAACGTAATCTTGAGATCAATTTAAAGAAAGTTTACGGGTTTGTCACGGATTTTAACAGATTTTCTATCAGCGAAAATTCATATTTGTGGCGTAGGAAACCTAGAAATAATGAGCCATTTTTATTACCAAATGAAGAGCACTGAAACTGTTAAAGGGGCAGTCTCACCAAGATTTAGTGCTACTTCAAAATCCAAAGAAGGTGTTGTTCTTAATTGGAAATCCACTAATAGTTGCCTAAAACGCACTGTACTGGTCACGAAAGTTGTTTAAAACTGGTGTGGCTACGGACGGGTAGGAAAGAAGTGGTCTAAAACTTGAAAACGTCGGCCCGACGTTTTTAAGTTTGACAGTGAAAATCACTAAAGAACACCATTGATTATGGTTTGTTCGTATCTTAGAGAGTGAATTTATCCCTTTTTGTTGTTTTAAGATTATTTTGTTGGTCAGTGAGTGCACCTTTATAATTCTATCATAGTTTACACAGAAACTTAGAAGACCTCGTGATACTGCCCCTTTAACAAGCACCTTTTGCTGTGGATGGCCTGGATGGAAATGGATTGCAACTTGAAAAATAAAGGTTTAACTATTCAAGTTGTTTCCGAGCGTCGTCAAAAATCAATATTTATAGCTTTAGTTTGATTTTTATCCACAAATTGGGGTCATATCTTCCTTTAGATGTTCTTCATAGGTGCCTACCACTAATTTCAGAACAGTAGACCAAAAATCTGCGAAATCCCCATGACGTAGCCCCTTTAAGAAAGCTGTGGTTTAAACCAGGTTCAAAGTATCATTAATACTCGTCACACCATCTCTAAACGCGGTCTTATTGTGTTCTAAACGCAGTCTTTGTTCTGAACTATGGCAATGGTGAATCACGTTGTAATAACCGGGTGTAACGATAAGATTTAGCCTTCATCTAAAGGTGGTTTACAGACACTTTCCCAGTAAAGGAATCTATATTTAGCAATCCGGACTCTCCAAACTCAATTTCGTTCTCTCGCCGGATAACTGAAGCCTCATTAATTTTTATCCAGTTACTGATTTTCCGTCTAATTCTACGGTAAAATTCTCAGTTATTGTGTGAAACAAATCGACCACGTTGAAAAAACGCCATAAAATTTTTCAAAGCTTTGCAGTGGAGCGTTCCACTTGAGATTTGAACATTTTATGATGTAATTTCTATAGTCTATATTAATAACTAGCAATGGTATATTGCAATTCCTGAGTTTTGATTGATTAACAGGCAATGGTATATGCCCGGGTATATCAGCCGGCTCATATACCATTGACCACAAATATCGTTGCCGATACGCGTTAGCGAAAACAGCTGGGGAGCTCAAATACTGCAATTCTTTTGGGCGTTTTAAATACAACAATTATTGCACTTGTTATTGCAATAAATCTGACAAATCCACAAATCTTTCGTATCTTGTAGGTAGCTGAGCCAATGAAAAGTTTAGCATGCACTGAGATTATTTCTTAATTATTTGTAAAAGAGAAATTGAGGGCCTATTATTTACACGGAGTTAAGACCGGTGTTTAGGTCGTTGACTAAAATGGGCTTTTTGGTGTCTACCTCCTTTTAGTCTTAAGCTATGTCCAACTTGTGCTTTGTTTAAAAAATCGGCCTGAAATCAGCCGCTATGAATTATTAATTTTTGTGTACCTTCCGTGTCAAACCTGATAAAATTAACGAAGCTAGTTCGATATCTCTTTTGACAGGTGAGCCTGCAGAGACATCAGCTGTCGCTCCAAAGAGACCCCGGGCAAAGAGACCCCACACCGAATCCTCCTCGGGTTCCGTTTCTAAGCAGGGCGACACAGGTGATACACTTTCTTTATATTTGATGTTATGTATCAAACGCGAGAGAGTGCTTTATCACTCCGGGAAGAGAGTTGTTGGAAATGTGATGGAACACTCTCTCGGTATTTGATATATCTTCTCAATCAAAACTAAAACTACGTAGAAATGAAGAAACAAACTTGTAACAAATTATGCTAAATAAGAACACATATCCAAACCAATCACTTGCCGATCTTGTGTCAATTTTCTTGTAACATTTTTGTGTCGATCGTTTGTGTCTAAATTCAAATGTTAAATATTAAAAATTTGTTTATGTCTATTTACAGGTACGCCCGCAAAGACTTCAGCTGTCCCTTCAAAGAGGGCCCGCACTGAGCCCTCCTCGAGTTCCGTTCAGGGAGATAAAGGTGAGGGCCATTTTCTGATATCGATTGCGTGTTGCGTTAGTTATATTTTGTTCTACTTTGTTTCTTCTGTTATTAAAGTTTTAAAGTAGAGCATATGAGAATACTTGTGATATATAATATAGAAACCATTCCGGCAAATAGACGGTTTTGATATGGCATCATGGCAGCCATATTGGTGTTCCAGAACGAAGAAACGGCGGCCGTGTTGGTGTACCAAGCCATTCCTCCGGGAATTAAAATCTATTATTATGCAAAAATGCCTTTTGTTTTAGTAAATCAATATGGCTTCTGGTCACGTGAGTAAAAACGTAAACGTTCTATATACCTGTTTATTATTCAACAAACTTGCGCGATGACCATATATGGTCAGAAAGTCATTGCCGTCATCCGTACATAACAGATATCCCGCGATATACGTAGGTTGCCAAGATTCGTCCGAAATCTTGCAAAGCGTTGCACGACCACAGCTTTTCTCGCTTTAAGGAGCGTTTCGTTGACAATTTATTGAATAATAAAACAATTATTGCGGAATATCGTCTGATTTTAGCCAACTCGGCCTACGGCCTCGTCCGCTAAGTATCAGGCGATATTCCGCAAGATTGAGCAGGATAATTGTTTTATTATTCAACAAATTGTCAACGAAACGCTTTTTTGTAGCGAGAATAACTGTGGTTGTGCGGCGCTTTGCAAGATTTCGGACGAATCTTGGCCATCTACGTATATCGCAGGATATCTGTTACAGATAACAATGGCTTTCTGACCATATATGGGCATCGCGCGAGCTTGTTGAATAATAATTGTTCAGTATATGTATATATCATATACATTCTTTGATTATTAAAAATTATGCACTGAATACCTTATAATATCTACACGGTGTAAAACTGAGTTCTTCAATCTGCATTGTTTAATTCGTAGATAAGAATACACTTTCTCTTTATTTGATATTTCATAGTCAAAGATGGCCAAGTATCAGACCGTGACATGCAGAAGCTGGCTGATGACCTTGGAGGTGATTGGGAGATGCTAGGGCGTCGGCTAGGGGTCAAAGAACCAATCCTAGAAGGTTTTCGTCTGATTACGCAAGTGTACCCCGCTCTGTCGGACAAAGCCAACGCGATGTTGATTAATTGGCGAAAGAAGGAAGGAAAATCTGCCAAATACAAGGCTCTATATGACGCTTTATGTGATAAACTTGTGCAGCGCCGAGATTTGGCGGAAGAAATTTGCTGCGAATGAGCTTAGTTCGCCTAAAAACTCAAACCATTTTATACTGCACCTTTAACAGTCGGGGAAACAAGTGCTTTCTTGGCACTCGGAAAGTTTCGAATTCGGATTTTTATCTTCCAATCAAAGAATAGCACGAACAGAGTTCTCCGAAAGTTGTCACGCCTTCACGACGCGTTTAGTTGCTTAGCAACCTCGAAACTGCTGGCTCAGTCCGCTCTCGGAGTCAGCTGGTACTTAATTCCCCGACTTTAGAATGCACAGATGGTTTGAAACAATGTAAGTCAATCTCATGACGACGTCTAGACGTTAATTGTAATTGTAAAAGCTTAGCTTTAGAACACTAACCAAAAAATTGTGATTCGAATGAGAAACAAATTTAGTTCGTATTCTATTTGTTAGTTTCCAGTTAACAGTTTCGCCATTCGTCTGCTGTCTGAGTTAATCCATGCCTAGCCTGTTCCAAACTCTCGGCCTAGTTGGGGCGAGCGTTTTTTGCTCGCTCGTCCTCAACTACCGAGAGTCTGGAACAGGCTACTTTTATCGTAGCTTTTGCCAGTAGTGGGAAGAGCTGAAAGATTAGGCTTTTGCCAAATCCGGTTGGCAGAATAGCGAAGATGTCCTTCCCACGAGCAAGGTTCACAAGGCGCTTCTTTTTTTCTTTCTGAGCGCTTCAATATTCAGAAAATCTCGAATACATTCATCAAAGATGGAACTCAATTCGGCTTCCTCTAAATCACGCGCGCGGACCGCGCTTGCTATCTTTCTGATTAATGACGCTTGATGCGAAGTGTTGACAGAACTTGTCAAATCAACCAATCAGAGGGTTTGCCAGCTCCTGCTTTACCAGAAGAGGGTCGTTAAAAAAATCCTTCCAGGCTCTTCCCCTTCGCACGCCTTATTCTCCCCTCGTTTTTTCCTCGCTCGTCGCCCTCAACTACCGAGAGCCTGGAACAGGCTAATCCATACCCTTCTACATTCGATTTTTGATCTGATGCCGAGTTTCTATTTTGTCGCTTTCTATAGAAAAATCACCGAAATATTTTAAAATGTTTTGGCATTTTTTTTCAGCTTTTTATAGCTTACTTTTAGAAATTTACGGCCAATATGTTACATTGTGCTATTAGTAATATCATAAATATTACCTTGTTTTACTCATAGATTTTACTATGCAATATAACTTGAAATCAGGACCGGTTTGTTCAAAGCACGGTTAAGCTAATCCAGAATTAGTATGAATTTTGATTACAGTTTTTTGACTTTTCAGTGACATTTTCGTTCTCAAGTTTTGGCATTGACCAATCTCAAACTCAACAAAACGTAATAAATAATCTAATAGAATTATTCATATTAAGCGTCTTCTTTCTGTAAAACGTTGACTTCTCCAGAATTACAACAGCATTCAAAAAATTCGAAAGCAATGCACAGCCTAACAACCTTTTTCAACTTTAGTTTGGGACAAATACAAAATTTAATTTTGCATTGGTTCCAAAGTGAAATTTCAGACAGTATCTTTAATGTTGTTTTCAGTGGGGATCTGTGATATTCCAGGTACAATTGCTGTTTCCAGGGAGGTTGTTTGGAAAATTTATTTTTAGAAATTTACGACCCATATATTATATTGTGCTGTTAGCAATAGTGTAAATTATATTATAAGTACAGGTTTATTAATTTTAATTTTTTTTAGTTAATTTTTAATTAATTTTTTTTAATTTAATTTTTTTAGCTCTATAGACGCTAATCTTAACCATTCTAAGTACTTGAATGTGTTTAATGTGTTTTAATCAATATCCCCGGCAAAATCACTTATCAATTCGTGTTCCTTTTAGAAAATATACTGTATATATCATAGTAACGGGTATTTTGAATCCACTTTACAGCCACTTGTACCAACAGTTACTCATAATAATAAATGCTTCAAGATGCCATTTGTCTTTGTCCTTTAGTTTAATGCCTACTTTAAATTAATCATGCTTTGTTGATCACTTGCCGATTTTTTTCGATGTGTTGCAGTCCAGGTCGCGTAGTTGTCTAGTCTGCTTGGCTGAGATAACGCATTCCAACATACAAAATCGGGATGATGGTCAGTCCCCGCTTCCGTAAGGATCTGCGCGCAGCAAGCAAAAATATACGACATGCGGAAAACACTCCAGATACTACACTAAAAAAAACGAAATGAGTTTAAAAATTTCTCTGCTCAATGACCGTCGCCACAGAAAATGACGCGTACTGAAACTTGTAGCTGAGTAGACTTTATATATAATGTCTGTTATCTTGCAGTCTTTCATCTAAAATCTTTCATTAATTCGTCAACCTTTCAAAAGTAGAAGCTACAAGGTTACTAGTTATTAATCCAAATACCATTATGATGCTTTCCATCTAGCTGACTCTGGCTTTTTCCTGGAACAAAAGACATTTACCTTGTTAGAGATGACGAGTGGAAAAAAGATATCTGTCCCAAAGTTAAGCTTAATGAATTTGTTTTGCACTTGTAATCCTTTCTACTAAACGCCCGCAATAGAACTTTAAAGCTTATTGAGAGAAAGTGTTTAAAACGGTTATTCGGCGGGTAAATATCATTATAGTCATGTAAATTAATGAAACCACGGCATAGCCACTGGAGAGACGTACCGTTTCAAGAAAGGAATCAATACATTGTGGCTAAAACAATGATAGAGAAAGCTGTCAGTAGCAATAAGACGGCTGCGGCTGAGAGAAAACGTTTTTGCTAGATTCCTACTTAAGGTCCGTACACAGAATAGCAGGGGGAGTGGGTAGGGGATTTCACGTACCTTATAGATTATCTTGACCCATCTTTTCCAAGTTACCAAAGGTGACGTCATCTCCAATGAGCACAAACGGGGCCCAATAAAGTGGGGATGCGAATTCCTCTGAGCGTCTCAAAGCAGCTGTGGCCTGGTAAAGTGCTTCGCTTGATCTTTTTCCGAGCTTTAAATGCCAGTAAAAGCTTCGCATGAACTCGATGGTAGCGTTGTCATCAATGGCCCACAGAGAAGCCAGGACTGACCTTGCACCCGCACCAAGAAATGCTCGAGCGATACCAATAACACCCTCGGCTCGAATGTGGCCCCTTGCACTGTGGCAGCAGCTGAGAACAACAAGCTTGGCTCGCACTTTGGCATTCTGTACTTCGGCCATTGTAAGCACAACATCTTCTTCATCAAGTATTGGCTTGCGCTTTTCAGGAGGAGGAGCGAACGCAATTTCACCTGTTCCGGGGTTCCCGTGCGCTGCAATATGGACTAAGGCTGCTTTCCCTACCTCTTCCAGAAAGCGAGCCTTTGTCGCTTCCTGACCTATAAGGGGATTAACTCCCATCATCTTGGCAATTTCTCGAGCTTCTTTGTTTGCACTCTCCAGTCTTGTTATTAACTCTGGTTCTGCTCTTGCTTTGAGTCTCACGGAGCCAACTTCTGGATCCCCAACAATCACAGCTCCCTTCTGACTATGGTAATCGGGTGGACACTCAAAAATTGCCTTCATTATTGACAAGGATGGTAGAACTCTTATTCTATGTGTCTCTGCCAGACTTTCATTGTTTTCATTTCGAAGGGCCGCAAACGGAACCCTGTGAAGTTCCGCATCAGGAACAATAATGAGATCGGTGGTTGCTTGGCCAGGTGACATGCAGCAAAACAATCTGTCATAGAGTTTCTCCAATGCACTTGATCTATCTGTTGGGGTGATACGCTTAGATAGAAAGCCACCTGTCAGGTTTTCATCCAGATGTTCCAGCTCTCGGTCGATTTCTTCGTTGTCAGTGTCTACACGCCGACTTTCTCTTGGTAAAAGGGAGCGATCTTCGCATTTTACGGGCTTAACGTTGACGCCAATTTCAACGAACGCTTCGTCTAGCAGATTTTTCCATTCTGTTGCTTCACCCACAAACTTGGGATCACCATTTGGCTGAAAGCTCCATAATATCACATTTTCATTTCCTTTTCCAGATAGAGCATAGTATATGATGTGACCTTCTAAACGTGAAACGACCTCACGCATCTTCTCTCCGCTCAGTGTTTCTCTTTTCCCGCCCTTTGGGTCATATTGGCCGTAAGAGGCCACCATCATGTCAGCAAGAGCTGTGGTACGTGCACGCTCGGTCACGAGAAGTGCTTCTTCATTTCTATTTTGCTGTAGAAGACACTCTGTATAGAGACGGTAAGCGCTGGCCTGCACGTCACTTAAAGAAATCTTGTACGTGTCTTTTTCAAAGAGAAGTCGTTTAACTTCTGCGTACATGTCGGTACACTGTTCCAAGTGATCGCAGGCCATTTCGAACTCTTGGAGCGTTGAATACGAGATGCCAAGATCAAAGTGACAAGAACCAATCTTGTCTAACCTTTTCATTGTCTCCGCAAAACACAAAGCCTTTTGCTGAACTTCAATGGCCTTTGTCAACTCTCCCAATTGGCGATACACCTTTCCAAGGTTTAACCATCCTGTCATTTCACCGTCTATTTCTCCTATAGAGTTTGAAATAGAGATTTGCTTCTCATTATGCTTAATGGCTTGCTTGTAATTTCCAATGCGGTAGTTGACCATTCCAATATTGCCATGGGCGGTTGCTTCTCCCTGTCTTTCTTCCAAATCTTCACAAAGCGAGAGATGTCGCAAATGGCATTCGAGCTCTTTCTGGTGATTTCCAATGCTGCTGTAAGCGGTTCCTAGACATCCAAGCATCTGCCCCTCCATTCGTTTGTCTCCAACAGCTTTAGCGTAAGGTACGGCTTTCTCGTATATTTCCACAGCCTGTGAATACATTCCAAGAGCTTGAAAGGCATTTCCCAAATTGGCGTATGAGGCACCTTCAAGTGGCTTATCTCTAATAGCCAGAGCAATGTCAAGGCTTTGTTGGTAACATTCAATTGCCTTGTTAAAATTTCCAAGCTGAAAATAAGTGTTTCCCACCTTCTCGACTGACCTTCCTTCTCCTCCTTTATTCCCCAATTCCTTGTTGATAGCGAGATTAAATTGGTGATGTTCTAGAGCCCTTTCGAAGTTTCCACGCGAATAGTATATGCTTCCCAGGTAGGCATTTGCTAGACCTTCTGCAGCTTTGTCACCAACTGACTTGGAAATTTCCAAGAACTTGTTTTGCATCTTTACGGCTTCTTCGTAATTGCCTAAAGATCTGTGAGTGTTTCCCAGGAAACCATAGGCAAAGCCCTCAGCAGTTTTATCGCCAATTTCTATCGATAGCTGCAATAGCTTTTCAAGATTTTTCTGTGCTTTTCTGTTTTCTCCTAGGGAATTTTGCGCTCTTCCGATTCTCCCAATGGCACTTGCTTCCGCTGCCTTATTTTTTAGCGTTTTTGCGATAGACAGCTGGGATTCATAACAACCAATCGCTTTCCTTGTTTCGCCGCGACAATGATAAACATTTCCAAGGGAACCCAATGCCTCTCCCTCGCCAAACGTGTCTCCTATCTCTTTGTAGATTGTCAGCTGCTGTTGATAAAGAGCAAAAGCTTTGATGTAATCTCCCTTGGAGAGATAAACATTGCCGAGATTTCCACAAGCTTTTGCCTGACTCCCTTTCTCATTGACTTCTTTGGCCAAAGCTAAGTGCTTCTCGTTGTGAAGAATGGCCTCTGGATACCGTCTTGTCTTGTAGAAAACACTACCCAGTCCACCATGAGACTCGCCAATGGCTACCTTATCTCCAAGGTTCTCGGCTACTGAAAGACTTTCGTCAAAGTATTTGATGGCACTTTCGTTGTCACCAAGGTCACTACAGGCGACGCCTAGATTGTGTAGAGATTTCCACTTTTGGTTTTTGTCTTCTGTCGTGGAACTAGCATCTAAGGACTTCATGTGAAATTCAAGACCCCTTCGCAAGTCTCCCAACTTGGAATAGGCACTACCAACACAGGAACAAGCCAACGCTTCAAGATCTTTGCGACCAGCTTCTTTAGAAAGGGATAGACACTTCTGACCATACGAAAGAGATTTCTCGTAATCATTCAAAGAAAGAAGTACTTTGGCAAGCTCGCCACAAACCTCGGCCTCCACGATTTCGTTCGCTGCTTCCCGAACCTTTACTAATGCTTGTTCAAGTAATTCTGCAGCTTGCTGGTAATTTTTAAAATTCTTTTCTCTAAGAAGCTCGCGGGAACTTGAAAGAAGAGTTGAAAGCTGATCTTTCTGTTCAGCTTTGTTTTCCGAGGAGAAAACCAGTGCATCTTCCGTTTTACCTTCACTTATTTGTTCTTGGAAACCATGAGGATCATTTTGACTGCCTTCCATGTCTGCCTAGAATGTTAATATGTTTTGTTAAAATTAAAAACATCTTTTGATTTTCTCTAAGTTCTATATACCATTCAGCCGTCTTAACATCCTTGACATGGAAGACTTGGATCAGTAGACGTGGCAATGTTTCACCAAAGGCAATGCAAAACTAAAATGAATACAGATGCAAAATTAAATTTACGCGATATCTTTGTTGCTGCAACGTTTCGAAACATTGAGCTTCTTCCAATTAATCAAGGACGAATACAGAAGCCATTAACCCTTCTTTAGCTCAAAACGCTGCTTGAAATTCATTACTCTTGACTGTCTTACATGTGCCATAGTAAACAGTCACTATAAAGGAGGGTCTCCCAGGGGTTTTGGGGAACAAGGGAACATTGGCAAAATATCGAAGGGAACAAAGGAACATTAGCCAATTTTTGGGAACAAGGGAACAAAATTCGAAAAATTACAATACGAAAAAATTCTGATATATGATATAAAATGCGTGGGAACGTGGGAACATAGGGCAATATTGGAAGGGAACAAGGGAACAAGGACCCCCCCTGGGAGACCCTCATAAAGAAGCAAACATTAATATCGCTTTCCACACAACAAGAGGTGAAGAAAATATGTGCCCTTATTGCTCAAAGGTATTACTGTTATATAGTATGTACCATTACGTAAGTGTGACGTTAATGTTGTAACCTTTCGTGAGTTCAAATTAGTATACGTTCGATGATTGCATTAGTTCCATTGGATAAATTAAAGCGAGATGTCTCGCTTCTGACCGATATTGTTGACTGAAATCGAAACATTTTGGGCGTTGTAATCCTCCTACTCCGCTCCTTTCTGGCTTTATCTCTTGTTTGCTACATTTATACTTATTATGAAAGTGACATGTCCCACTCCTGACTTCTGAAAACAGATCTATCGCAGTGAAATAAAGCTGCTTTTGCTTCCTTCTTGCGTGGCATGATCGAATCGAGATGTATTTAGCCATCGCGATCGCTATCCCTTCTTGCTTTCAACCAAACAGAATATATACTTCTTTCGTTCATTCCCCGCTCAAACGAGAGAAATACAATTTTATTTCAAAAGAACACTATTTATACGAATGGATATTCACTATTATGCGTATTTTGTTTACTGCGTTCTCCATGGTCCAACAAAAGACGCTCACAGCAAAGCAACAATGAAAACCAACACGTTTTAACTCACCATTTCAACTTCTAGCCTTATGCCAGTTATACCAGTTCACTGTATTGAGCGACTTGTCGGTTATACCAGTTATACCAGTTCTCTGTATCGAGCGACTTGTCGCTTCCCTGTGGCTCTTTTGAGAGGTTTGCGTCTTTGCCAAGAAAAATCCACCGAAAAGTGAAATTTGCATGTCTACACTCGTTTTCTGAGAAACGGTTTAGGGACTTTCCCGCGAATGACGTCAGTGACTCTCCAACTGGAGTGGTTTTATTGCGGTGTTCAGGGGGACATGGATACAGGATAAGATTAATTCATACCAGGGCGATTTCAAATCGTTTAATGCATTTTTTGTATTAAATTAACGAATGAGAGCCGAAAAAAGAAGTTCGAATCGGGTGCATCTCGTAGTTGTATGAAAGCCATGCCATTACGGTATCATGTTGCAACGCCTTAATTCCACGAAAACAAGTGAAATACATACGAGGACCTCACTCGTGGATGAAGTTAAAGCGCATGATCGGACATCTGAATGCGAAAAATACGCTCGACTTACAGTGAAAATGCATAAGGTCGGAAAAGGGGCGATAACTTGCCGTTGATGGGGTTTAATAGAAACCGTACGAGATTACACTGTACCTCGTAACACAGAGTTCTGGTACCCTTACGGCGCTGGAGAAATATCGAAACTGAACTCGTGGATAACCAGTTATGTTATACCGGAAAGGGTGTTAGTAAGAAATGAGATATTGTTTTTATTAAAAACGAAATTGATGACCTCGTCATGGGAAACTTACCGGATATTTTTCTTTGACACGCTTAACCGTTTTGAGCAAGCTAATATAAAATAAGTTTTACATTTCTTTAAATTCAAAAATAATATCAGGAGTCTTACTTCAAATATTATGACTAGAATTTATTAGCAAGTTCACTTAAGTCAGTTGAATATTTTTTTCGCATTTCTTTAGCCCAAAATAACCATCGCCAGAAAAAAAATAATGACCTTTAATTTCAGGCAGACATCTGATCTTATTGAAGTGACCTGAAATCCAAGCACATATGGTAATTTCAGTGCGTTGTTATGCTTATTGACACAAGCTGTGGAACAAGGGTTTTCTTTGTTTTAAATTTTTTGACCAATAGTACAAAAGTGAATGAAGTCGTTTACCCATATTTAGAAGGGGTTAAACCCCTGAATACATCAAGAAGCGAAATCAGCCCAATGGCATAAAAACAAAAGATCACACTTCGCTTGGCAGTCTGTTAAGTTGAAAAGAGCCACTACTTCAACATTTTGCATCAGCGCTCTGTGAATATCCCCTTGACTGCATCGGTCCGTGGGAAGTTAAAGCTAGAGTTAAAGGTAATTATGCGACAGTGGTGTTTATAAATGTTGTATGATTTTTTTCTTTCTTTGGAGCCATATTAGGCCACATTTTAATAATTTTCTGTGATGCGTAACATTGAAGGAAACCTCAAAATTGTGTTTACTAAGATAGAGAAAGACCAAAGTTGTAATAAGTAAAATAAGATTGGAACAAACTGAAGCAGACAACGAGCACTGAACGTGAAGAATTACAATGTAAGACAATGTAATGTAAATTTTCTCCAGGTCATCTTTTTGCGCCCGTCTGTGACATACACTGATGTTTCGCACACGTGCAGTGTATATGTTGTGGTTCAATTTTATCCTTGGTTCAAATTTTATTTTCCTTTGTTTTGGGGTATGGTAATTTATGATAATGAGTTTAAAACAAACACGTGAGTTCGGAGTTTATGCAGACATCCATACGTACAATGCACGTTATTGCATCAGAAAGGCTTGGCGCCAGTTAAGCAAGGCATTACGAACATTTGGTCATATATTCGTCATGTATTCAGTCATCTTTAAACATATAAGCTATACGAAGATTTATGGAATATTTAAATGGTGCCTTAATGTTGACTTTGCAAGCGGGTTGCCCCTGTTACCTTCAACGAACGAACCGAGTTCAATTTTGTACTCAGCTGCTCAGTTATATAAGCAATTAAGACAATATTAATCAAATAGTTAATAATAAGATAAGTAGAACTCAAATCGTCAGTAGCATTTTGCTAAAATAATCACTACGTTCGCAGACAAATTCCTGTGTTTCTCAGAACTCAGTCTCACAGTTAAGCCGGAAACTGATCTTCAGCACTGGCGTGACCTAAGGCAATCATTGAATTTCTCTGAAGCTTTTTCATCCTCTAAACTAACTAGTCAAGATACGTCAAGATGGTCAGCTTTAATAATAAAATGAATGTCAGTACAGTTAAATTAAAAAACAATGTTGTGCTTTCTGTTGTGTCTTTTCTGTTAATTTGTCTTCTTTCCAAGAAGGCCGATTAAAAGGTCAATTTAAACGTTTCTTAGAACACACAAGAGAGGCAGCAACTTAGGTTTTGGCTTTTCACGAATTAATTCGACGTTTTAATCTTTAGTTACGATATATTAGTCAGGCATAAAGCTACTGTTACATTCTCATTGTACAGCCAAAAGTTTAAGATTTGTTTTTTAGTTATAGTTTTGCTAGGAATTTATTGACGTTCAGTTTAATTGATATGTAAGGGGATATTGAGTCCTCCCTAGCTTCCTGTTTTCTGTTTCTATATATATTCCCCTCTTTCCGATACTTGTTCACCTGAAGACCCGTTTCCAAGAACAAGGAAATTTCCCCTTTGCAAAATAAGAAGGAGCAAGATACATAAAATAAGATTTCCGTAGTATGGCCTGTTAACCTGGTTTTGGCATCCAGACTGACGTGTTTTCACCCAGCCATGCAACTGAAGGCCATTGGATCATGAAGCACATACTTTGTCTGAACTCACCTGACTAAAATTGATACACACAGTGTGTGCACTGTCCAAAGTAAATATTCACTCTCTATACTTGATGGCTGAGCTAAAGATAAGCTGCAGGATGTTAGACAACCTGCGATACCTACTGAAAAGTTTATTGTGAACAGTCATTTCAACATAATTTGTGATAGACAAGCTATTGCGCTTTTGGAGTCAATAGTATTTCCTGCAGTTAATTCAAATTGTTCTCCAGGGTTAAACAAAAGAAATTGAGTGGCGCAATTATCGGACCAATGGCCACAAAAGTTGAAACACTGAACCTTTTTTTTGGTAGGGCGATTTTAAAATATTTATATAAATTCCAGAATCGCCGACTGGAAGGTTGACACAGATCGAGGACGTAAGAAAATGGAAGATGAACATGACATCGGTAAGTTTTGCGCAAGCATCAATTGTTTCCTGTTTCCATAGAAGTACAGTGTTATCCACTGCACTTCATATCAACTATCCCGGGTGTCCATTACCGAAGCTGTTTCCAAAGCATTATTGTTATCCACTGAAGCTCTATAAACCAACTATCCCGCGTGTCCATTGCGATCACATATCCGATGGAACCAAGGGCAATGGTTAAAATCGGTGCAAAGGCAATTCGACTCCTTCTTAAAAGCTCTGAAGGAAATCTTACTACCGAAAGATAATTATATTTTGTAACTTCTGTAAGCCTTGAAACATTTGAGTATGAGTAGGATTGATACGTAAATTCCCTGCTGATGTCAATATGAGAGGAATAAGCTACCTCTTTCCAACATTCTTCAATTGAATAACTTGCCTATGATTGCTTAGTGAAGTAAAGGAAATCTGACCAACCTGACTCAGTTTCTTTACTGAAAGAAATCCAAAACAATAAATAATTTTACCGCATCATTTCTTGAAGGATTTGATATTTCTATTTTATTTTTGCGTTATGATTTGGTAAATGATCACAGTGAGAAGAGAAATTGAGAACCACTTGTATTATAGGCATTGCATACTCAGGAGAGGAGTGCACTGAAATCCCGGGGGGGGGGGGAGTACTTCCCTAAATTTAGGATAGGGGTGTGCCGCGAACGTTCTCAAACCCTGACCCTATCTAAGAATAAAGAAAACGAAAATTAATACCCTTTCTAAGGCCCAAACCTGAAAATTGACACCCTATTCAAGGGGAGGAGAAGCATTGCGTGACGACTCAAATAACGGCTAACCGCGCACGGCAAAGCTCAAATCTTTCAAAATTGCTTTGTTAATACTTAATGACGGATAGTTCAGTTTTAACAGACAATTTTTTTTTTCGTTTAGCTGGGCGTTTATTTGAGCTGATAGAATTTAGCTACCCTATCTAAGGATCACACCGGGAACACAATGTCAAAAGGAACAAAAGTGATACCCTATTTGAGGACCGAGAACCTCAAAAAACATACCCTATCCAGCGGCACATACCTATATAACCCATATATGGGTTATATATATGAGTACCCCCCCCCCCCCCCGGGACTGAAATGTGACTATCATCATATACTAGTTTCAATTGAGCATGCATCCATGTAAGCGCTGTTGATATGATAAGGTCCTGGCAAAGCTTAGCATCGTTAATATGTCTCGTAGATGTTGAGTGCTTGTTGAAAGAAGGAAGACCGACGATGGAAGACATCAAATGCCTAGCCGGGGCCATAAGTGATAATCCTGATGAAGTAAGGAAGTTGTACGAGTTACTGGGATTAAGCGATGATGAACTGGACTTGAATGAAGCTGGCACAGATACCATTGATGGAGCACCCATATTAAGACATCTCACGCAGAAGAAATGTGTGCCGGACATTACGTACGAGAGAATAGCTACAGTTCTGGTCAACAGGAGGGATCTAGTAGTCAAATATTGCAAAGGTGAGCCACTTAAATAACGTAAGTATTTCTCATGCGATGCTCTTTAATCGAACTTTCCCTTCTGTTTTGCAACTAACACCTAAATAATACGTAATTTATATCTTATTACATCTGCATAAACAAAGGTAGATAACAAGTACGTTGATATTTTTATAAGAACTAGATTCGGTCACAAAGCTTCAAATGACAACTTTAATATGTTATTTAATATGTTATTTAAACACTTAATATAATAATAATATTTAATATCTTATTACATCTGCATAAACAAACGTAGATATCAAGTACGTTGATATTTTTATAACAACTAGATTCGGTCACAAAGCTTCAAACGACAACTTTAATATGTTATTTAATATGTTATTTAAACACTTAATATAATAATAATATTTAATATCTTATTACATCTGCATAAACAATCGTAGATATCAAGTACGTTGATATTTTTATAAGAACTAGATTCGGTCAGAAAGCTTCAAACGACAACTTTAATATGTTATTTAATATGTTATTTAAACACTTAATATAATAATAATATTTAATATCTTATTACATCTGCATAAACAAAGGTAGATATCAAGTACGTTGATATTTTTATAACAACTAGATTCGGTCACAAAGCTTCAAACGACAACTTTAATATGTTATTTAATATGTTATTTAAACACTTAATATAATAATAATATTTAATATCTTATTACATCTGCATAAACAAAGGTAGATATCAAGTACGTTGATATTTTTATAACAACTAGATTCGGTCACAAAGCTTCAAACGACAACTTTAATATGTTATTTAATATGTTATTTAAACACTTAATATAATAATAATATTTAATATCTTATTACATCTGCATAAACAAAGGTAGATATCAAGTACGTTGATATTTTTATAACAACTAGATTCGGTCAGAAAGCTTCAAACGACAACTTTAAAATCAGCTCGTGCAGGAGGAAGACAGTTCAAAAGTAACATGCTTTACCAACCCTTGGAGTAGTACAATTTCATTTATAATTAATAAGGAATGTCTGAAGTTGGTTACTGCATGGTTATAGTTTTGTTCTATTTCTTTTACGTTCAACGTGAACTCCAGTTGCAAAGCCATGCATGAGTTGAAGAGGTCTGGATTGTAATTGTTCTCTTATCGAAACGGGTTGCCAATTGTCATTGAAAAATTCGGCCATTTGCTATAGTTGTCAGACGGTGTAACATTTATTTTTCTTTTAAATGTAATTTTTCTAAAATTAGTAACAGGCCAGTGAAACTCCAGGTCATTTGTCATGAATCAGCTTAACACAAAATGCTCACCTTCTCTAGATCTGATTCCTACCCACATCTTGGCAAGAAGCGGAAACACGTTAGCAGCTTATCAAAAAGCTCTGAGTTCAGGCAAAACGTACGATAAGCGTGTCAAGGTGGTGCTGATCGGCGAGAATCGCGTTGGAAAGACCAGTCTTAGCAAAGCACTGAAAGGTGAAGCGTTTAATGAAGATGAGGCAAGTACAGATGGAGTGCTCATGAGTGAAGCTATAAAAAATGCTAGCGAGATGCCTTGGGGAAATTCAGAAGTTCGTAGAAACTCGAGTGCATTGACAAATCCCAAACAACCAGGTTTGTTTGTTAACTTTTGCTTACTATGTGTTATGACCAAAATATAGCTACGTCTTTGTAGGAAATCCTTTAATAAGGTGATTTTCTTAATTTCATGGAAAAGTTGTGTCAAAAGTAACTGTTTGGTAAGAAACGTGTATATGTAAAAAATATTTCAATATTTTCATATTACTATTTTGCATGTCTAGGAAATGACTTTAGCTTTGTATTTTCGCTTTTATTTCAGCGGCAACAATTCAAGCTGATGGAAATGAGAAAGCCCGAGGTAACCAAGTGGAGAATGGGGAAACCACTCCAGATGACATTGCAAGTTTAATAGAAAACCACTTTGGATATGATGAGGTCGACAATTGCCGAAATAACACCGATGGAATATCGCCAGTAATATGGGAGTTTGCTGGCCAAGCTGCTTATCGTGCCATTCATCCCATCTTAATGTCCCCGGAGGCTGTGTACGTCTTGGTGTTTGATCTATCAAAAAAATTGTTTGACAAGGCAGGAGGAAACGGTGAAGAAAATTGTTCGATACCGAATCCTGACAGCGAAGATTCCAATCTTGATCATATCATGCGATGGATGGACCTGGTACACTCCTTGAAACACTCTACCGACGGCGAAACTTTACCTCCTGTTATACTTGTGGGTACGCACGCCGACTGCGTTAAGGAAGATCCTGAAAGAATAATGGAATGTCTCCTAGACAGATTCTGCAAAAACACAGTGTTAGGCAAGCATGTTGCAGGAAGCACTGTCGTGGACAACACGCGCGCAGGTAAAGAACTTGGCCAAGAAGACCAACGAATTGCCCGTTTGCGTCGGCTGATACTGAAGGTGGCAAATAAGATGCCGCATACCAAGAAAGAGGTTCCCCTTCAATGGCTTTACATAGAAAGCAAGATTCAAGACAAAGCACAGAGTGGAGTTAAGTACATCCCTAAACGATCCTTTAAAGAAGAAATCGTTCAGAACGTTTGCGAAATTCAAGGAGTAGGCGACGTTGAACCGATTTTGCACTTTCTTCACGACCGTGGCACAGTAATCTATCACGAGCATGCGAACAATCCAAATGGCTTAGTGGTATTGGATCCGCAGTGGCTTGTGAACGTTCTTTGCAAGATAATAACTGCGGTCACACCGAGCAGAGAGGAAGACATAGATATCCGAAGCCATCGGAAAAGACTTCGAGAGGAAGGCATTCTGGCAAAAGAGCTTCTTGACCATGCTTGCAGAGAGCTGGGTGTGGATCAAGTTCAGCAATCATTGCTGTTCCTGATGGAAAAAGTCAACCTTCTTTTCCGCTACCCGAGTGAGGACAACAAAGAAATCTACCTAGTCCCATCCATGCTAACCAAAAGGCCAGGAAGAGAAATCATTCCAACAGCCAATGATGCGTTATCTTCGCCAGTGTATCTCACTTTTGAGACCGAGTATGTGCCAGTTGGGCTGTTCTCCCAGCTTGCGGTGTATTTTGGAGTATGGGCGGCCAAGAAAAGTTCCTGTAAGCAACAGCAAATATACGCTAACGCAGCTCGCTTTGTTTTAGAAGACAAGAACTTCCTTGGATTGTCCTGTTTCAAAAGTGTCATAAAGTTGCACCTTTGGTCACAAGACAACTGGTGCGATTCGGGATTTCACTCGGAGGTGTACAGGTAAGCCTCAAAGAAAACTTCCCAGACCATTACTGTGAAAAACGTCGTGGCTCGTGGTGTTGTATCTTCTCTGGTAATGGCAAAATAACCCATAAAGAAATTTTTTCTTGCACTAACTGATGGCCGACTGAAATGCGTAATAAGTCGTTAGCCACAGATCGCAGGGTATCTAGCTCAACATGACAGTTCAGACTGAATTAATATTTGTCGGGCGTGGGTTCAACCCAAGCTACATTACCCTTTTTTCCACCTCGGAAACTGTTCCTTGTGCAATAAAAAAGTTATAATCGTTTACAATATTTTTTTGAACTACAGACGTTTTGTGTTATTAAAAATTCATATATATATTTTATATATATATATATTTTTTTCTAGCTATTTGGAAAAGAGTTTGGAGCAAATGCGTGAGGAGTGCCACTGGTTGCGTTCAGTGTCATGGGAGTTGTGCGTTCAATGCAGGTTGTGTGCAGGAAAGGTAGACTCCAACACCGGCAACTGTATCTGGCACGACGCAAACGGCTGCTTACATGACGACTGTGCCCACTATATTTCTTTGAAAAACCAACCGTTCTGCGCGGATGCTAAAGGCCACGATCCCTTCCTGCCTGAAGAAAAACTGTACCCATGGATTCAGGTGAGGGGACTGTTTCATACTTGGGATTTTATAGCTATTAAGTAACTGGTAGCACGGTGACGTCACGAACAAGGGGGCAAACAGCAACGTTTCAGCCTACTAATTGCATGAATTTTAAAGAAACTGGCTTTATCAGTAAGATGCCTCGGGTCACAAGGTGCTAACAAATTATATGAATGAATGATGAATGATATACAACACTGATAACTCTTTGTCCTATTCGTAAGGAATGCCACAACCAGCATTGAGGGTCTCCCAGGGGTTTTGGGGAACAAGGGAACATTGGCAAAATATCGAAGGGAACAAGGGAACATTAGCCAATTTTTGGGAACAGGGAACAAAAGTTCGACAAATTACAGTACGAAAACATTCTGAAAACATTACGAAAATGTGTGGGAACATGGGAACATAGGGCAATATTGGAAGGGAACAAGGGAACAAGGACCCCCCCTGGGAGACCCTCAGCATTATCTTAGGTTACTTCTATGCAAGTAATTTTATATTCACGTTGTGGCCATTGAAATTACAATGCATTGCATAGTCTGCTACGTATAAACCGTGTATTAAGAAACAATATTTGGTAATTATATAAAACTGATCGCTATCTTTCAGGCCGTGGGCAACAACAACATTCCAGCATATGAAACTGGTAAGTTTTGTGTTAGTTGCCTTTGACGTCTTGAGCTCATATACTGAATAACGAATAAAGTTTTTCATTGGTTTATTGGTAAAATAGGCGAAAATACTTTAGTCCTAAGTCTTTTTACTTGTTTTCTTTGATCCCAGGGAAGTCAGAAATTGTATTATCTTCGCCTGAACCTCTTCTGAAAGCGTCACGTTCTTCAACAAATGCAAAGCGTGTTATGCTTTTGGCAGGAGAATGGGGGTCGTCAAAAGGGGGCCTCCCAACCATCAACAGGCAACTAGCGATAGAGCTGACAAAAAGCCCGAATCTGGAGGTCTTTTTCTACGTTACAAAGTGCAGGGAAGAAGAGAAGCGTATTGCAGCAAACAATCGCATCACCATTTTAATAGCAAAAGAACGACCCGGCTACGATGGCCTTGAACGGCTCGGCTTCCCCCCAGAAGAATTACCAGTGATCGATGTTGTAGTTGGGCATGGGGTGAAGCTCGGAAAACAGGCACAACTGATCCAGACGTTCTGTCCAAAATGCGTTTGGATTCAGTTTGAGCACACGGCTCCCGAGGAACTCGCCATGTACAAGAAATACTCTTGCAACATTTCAAAGGGCGAGCAAAAACACCACCTGGAGGTAAAACTTTGTGCACTAGCAGACCTGGTGGTTGCTGTTGGACCCAAGTTAGCGGAATATTACAAGACAAATCTCCGTGATGATCCCAGAAAGAAAGTTTTCGAAATCACTCCGGATCCCAGCATCTTCCACGAATTTAAAGAGTGTATACAGGCAAGAGAAGACGGAGAAAACTTTTACGTCTTGATGTTTGGTCGTGGTGATTCGGAAGATTTTGAGCTCAAAGGATTTGACATAGCTGCAAAAGCCATTGCAGAGCTGAAGGACCAAAGGTACCGTCTCTACTCTGTCGGTGCTTCCAGTGGGAGTGAAGAAGAAGTGGCAGAGAAGTTGCTTCAGCAGGGTATCTCTCGTCGTCAACTAACCGTGCGTGGCTTTATAGAGGAAAGGGAAGAGCTAGCTAAGTTGCTATGTAAGGTGGATCTTGCCATAATGCCATCCAGGACGGAGGGCTTTGGTTTGACCGCTCTTGAAGCCTTATCTGCTGGTCTGCCGATTCTGGTCAGTGGTAACTCGGGATTAGCGAAAGCTCTTGAGAACACGAGAAATCCCTTGGCTCTATCGTGTGTTGTGGACTCAGAAGATGCCAAAGACTGGGCCGCAGCAATACGAGCCGTCAAGGAGAAACCCAGGTCACAGAGGTTACAGGATGCAAAGACATTGAAGGCGTGTTGCGAAAAGACCTTCGCCTGGCCAAAGCGGTGCATGGCTCTCATGAGGGAAATGCTTGCTCTGGTTCAAGGTTAGAATTATATTAATTTCAGCAATAAGTTCTCCACTGTTATCTCTTTATCTGTCTGTCTGTCTCTCTGTCTGTCTGTTTGTCTGTCTGTTTGTCTGTCTGTCTGTCTGTCTGTCTACCTATTTACAACATCGTTTCTTTTAGTTACATCTCGATAATAATAAAACCGATAGAAAGACCGAGGTATTTGTCAATTTCCTGTATTACAAGAATTATATTCGTAATTTCAAAACCTTAGTTATAACTCAGAAATAAGAAACCGACAGAAAAAACAAGCCAATTGCCTGAATAACAAGAGTTTCATACCTAATTTCAAAAACGTTTTTTTCTAGAAAGGAGAGGTGACGACAAGGATAGCGGTAAACAAGAAGAAGAAGTCGCGAAAGATGCACAGAGTATCAAAGACAGAAGAGAACAGAAGGCAGAAAAGAACGACAAGGAGACGCAACCACCATCACCACCACAGCGAAGGCCCGAGGCTGTCGAAAAACCAGAGAAACACAAACACGGTATGTTACAAAGAGAAGATGGCCGTTTGGTTGTCACCGGCAAAATAGTCTTTCAATACCCTTTTCTGATAACGGAAAATTTTGTAAAGCATTTTAAAATATACAGTAGCGATATAAAAACATGACATTTCGACGACGACATGTCACTGTTATCAAATGCAAATACCCTTTTTCAAACTGGCCAGTTAAATCTGTGACATATATTTCTCATTCTCAGGCTGGGAACACGGGGATGATTACACTTGCATTAATGGCGAATTGGATTCAACTGCAAAAGAGATCTTTCCCGAGTTCGAAGAACCAATCAGTCTAGAAAACCAGGTAAGATTGGAAATGTTTTTTTAATATTTAATAGTAACAAAAAATGGGAAAGATTATCGCCTTTAAATTCCCGCACGCGGCCATTTTGGATTTTATGACGTATATTAGTTGCTTCTATCGTTTGGAAGCAGAGGATCTTTTGTACAATAATTGCAGGCACGTAGGGGGGGGGGGGGGGGGGGGGGGTGCGCATGAGCGCCTCCACCACTTAATCCCGAGCGCCGCAGGCGCGAGAACGTAGGGGTGTGTGGGGGTATCCTCCTCCAGGTAATTTTGAACAAATGGGTTATCTTAGACAGCATTTCGTGCGTTTTAAAGACAGTGTTAGGAAACAAGGCAAGTAAAAGTGAAGGACATTAGGTAGAATGTATCATTGAAATTAACCTAGAATCACACAATTTGGTCTACAAAGGGTGGACCCAAAGGAAGATATTGAATGTAAATAAGCGAAGCACAGAAATACCATTTCCCTTTATTTATTTACTTGGATACTTTTTTCACAATAAGCGCAATTCCAATGCT